>BQNB010000648.1:11636-124986 GCA_026074375.1 Tanacetum coccineum | reverse complement strand
TCCAGTAACTGACAGTTCATGATAATGGGCTCAACTAGGGTTATCGCAACTTAGGAAACACGTAATCATAATGTAAAAGCATCCACTTGTGTCCAGTTGTAAAACATTGCATGTTTCTCACCCCCAAAAACTTTGTAAAACAAAAGCATGTAAAACGTGGGGCTATGAACTCACCTTGAGTTACTGATAATCCAAATATCACAGATAACGCGTCACGTAAATGATCGAATGCAACCTAAATGAACATAGGTCGTATAAGCACTAATATTTTTGATTAACTAACATCATATACAAGTCTATGTCGTATAGCTCATCATACTATCGTTCGGGCTATCATAATTAAGAGGTCATGTAGTGACGTATGAGGAGCTAGGACACTTTAAATCGTAAATCCAACAACTCGTCGATACGCCACCCCGAAGAGGCCTCATTATGAAACTCCCTAGTAATATAGCACTTTGATTAATACCACATATAGGTCTATATAGTTCAATCACCATCTAATTGTTTTGGTAAAATTGTGTTTAATAAGTAAAAACGTTTATAATTGCCTCTTTAGTAAAAACGACATAACTTTCGCGTTTTAAGCCCGATTTTGACGTTTCTTGTGCCCACGCTTTCGTATTAAGACGAGTTATCAATATTTGACATTTTCAAAATTTGGAACTTACTGGTGAACAGTAATTTTTACTGTTCACAACAGACCCTAAGTTTATTTTTATCGTTTTAGTTGTCGAAAACTCGTAAATGTCGTATCTTATTCGTTATTGCTTCGTTTTTAGCGATTCTTTCGAGCACGTCTTCGTTTTTAAAAGCTCTATCATATAAATGATGTTTTCATAAATAAAAGTCCCTGATGAACAGTAACTTTTTATAAAATTTATTTTATAAAAGTTTAATTAACGTATAACTTAAAATTAGCGTATCTCCTTCGTTATAAATCGGTTTTTCGAGTTCTTTACATGCCCACGATCCTTGTGACATGTAGTATTTTATAAAAATATAAAATAAATACTTTAATTTCGTATTTCAAACAGCCCCTAAAATAATTTTTGATAAAAATGTGTTTAAAATCGTTTTTATAACTTTTTAGTTTAACCACTTTGTTACAAGTCCATTACAACCCTTATTAACATATGTCTTACATATTATAAAGTTCATTTGTCCATGATATATTCAACCACATAATACATGAATAAGTGTACAAAATTATAATCACAAGCAAAAATATGTTTTACATGTTTAAAAGCATCCTAATGGTGATTTAACTATACAAAATTATATAGAACATGAAAGTAAATAATATGGTAAGTTAGAGTTCTTAGGAGACCTTAAGGAAGATGAGTAAGGATGGTACACAAGAAAGCCCCAAGTATTTATCAAGAAAATACTTCCACAAACCCTAGTTTTCCATAGAAACCTTAACCTTGAACTTTCTTGTCTTAACACTTGTAAAGATTAAACCAACCCTTCTAAACACTTTAGGACATCATAGATATGTTGTAGGAAGGTGCAAAAATGTGATAAGTAAAATTTTGTATTGATTGGGTGTTGGTTTGATTTTGGCCGTGGGTTTGGAGGAGAGACAAGAGATTTTTTTTTGTGTTGTTTCACCTTAAGAATGAATATGTGTGTGTATTCGTACTAGTTTCTACCTTATATATCCATAAGACTAGTCAAAGATGTATTAATCAAAGACCATAAAGACCTAGGGACAAGATGAGGGTTTTTGGGGAGTCTTTGGTCTTGGTCTCAAATTCAATAGAACATCCCATGGAATTAAGGAATGTGTTTTTTCAACACAAAATATCTTTGTGTTTTCTATCTATAAAATCAGATGTATATGTATATAAGTAAGATATTATGTTAAATTTTTGGGTATTGGGTATAAAAGTGGGTATTTGTTAAAGCGTAGAAAAGTTTTGGTGGTTCCGGGAATACCTAAATGTATTTTATCTCGAAACGTAAATACTTTACGTAATCAATAAAAATAAAATATAAAAGTTAATTATTACTTTCGTAAAATAATATAACGTTTGCTTGATGAAAACTTTAATTTGTTTGGTGTCCGTTTACGTTGATTGTTAATTTTCAGCTTACGCGATTTTACATAACAATTAAAATTAAAAGCAAACATGTACGAGAAAAAAATAGTGAATTAAATGACGTCGTTCATTGATCAAAAATACGAATTGTTACAATGAATGATACCCAAAAACTGAGCAATTACATAAGTATAGGAGATTGCATGTTGTTCCCTATGGAATTAATTACGTTGCAAGACCTTTTCTGCTCTTATTCTCTTCTGAAAATCAACTTTTATGGTTTAGGTATCAAAAATATGATTTAGCACCCTTAAAACTCGTTTATGAGTTTTCTATTTTTAAGGTCTGGAAAAAGGTCAATATGGCGTATCGAAAGTCTTCGATATGGCGTATTGTGGGTTTCTTGGAATAAGGACCACATTCGATATCTTCCAGAATATTTTATTTCCATAGCTTGAATACGGCGTATTGGTTTTCCCTGGATACGACGTATTGGATATTGTTTCCTTCGTGGTCTTTTGTGAAGTGCAGGCACAGATACGTCGTATCTTCCTTGATGGATATGGCGTATTGGTTGTCAGAACAATAATCTTCAAATATCTTCGTTTAAGCTCCAAAATGCGTGCCTTTTTGCTAATCTTCACCAAGTACTCCATAATTAATGCAATTATCAAATACAAACGATTAAGTAACAATTCTTTGCAATAATTATATAAAATGGGTTATTTTCATGGGATAAATGATGTTATAAAAGTGACGTTATTTAATGTCAACAAATATCCCCCCACTTGAATCCTACTTGTCCTCAAGTAGCCTTTAAAAGTTTACGAAAATGTATCCCTACGGATTTTTCCATTAATCATTTATTTGATCTATTACAAGTACACAACCAAACACATCATGAAATAGGAAGATGAAAACACTCAAATCACTCAACTAATCCATGCGGTAACATGCAACTAATTCACTCAATTGCTCGGTCGTGACGAGTATTCTATTACAGGCTTGGCAAGGATACACATCTCCACAACTAGAGCTAAGGAGTAACAAGTTTATAAAGGTAAATTGGGTTTTTATTATAAGGCTTAGGGTTGATCATTCTACAATCTTTCACCAAAAGTACCACACCAAAAAGGCATCTAAAGCATACATGGCCGTAATGACAGAATAGACATGTGTGTTCGATCACATCCTCATTTGAGTTTAACCAAAGGTTAGGATGAAGAATGATTAGGGTAGGGATCTTTTAACTTTCACCAATAGTAATAAACCAACAAGGCAGCTGAATCATGCATACATGGCCATAACAACAGAATAGACATGCATGTTCGATCACATCCTCATTCGCGTAAAACCCATGGTTAATGATTAGGAAAGGGAAATAAATTGTTGTTAAATAAAAATTATGAAACTAATAGATTAAGTCTAAGATATAAGTTGCTAGACACTTTTTTCCCGACCGTTACCATGAAAAAGACACAACTATTTACACACATCTTGATCAAAGATAAAAAACAACAACCTGAGTTGGTGTTCCTGTAACGGTCAACTTCCTAATCATCCCATACTTTACATACGTTTACAAGGCAAGTGGCGATATCTAACACTTTATACAAAACTTTACATCATTGACTTATAAGATGTATCAACGAATAATCGATCCTTCATATATTTCCTTTGGTCTAAGCTTTTGCGAAACAATTATCTTCAAACTTTCCTCCTCTTTTTTGTTGCGATTTTTCTAATTTTTTTAACAAACCATGAAACTCGGTGTAATTTCACCATCTTTACGATCGTAATAACTCCGGATAATTTTCTTCATGATTCTTCATTCTTCGGACGTACCAATAATTGTGATGGTTGTAAAAATACATGAGTTTTGACTTCTTTATACATTCTTATTTGCAATGTGAAAATTTCTTCCAACCGTACTAAAGATACAAAATGACACAAGACTCGAGAAATACATACTTTACACTTTAAGCAACTAGCAACTGATAAATGGACTTAATCTAACAGGGTAGGCTAAGGTGTAAAGGTGTAACGAAACAAACAGTTGGTGTTATTCCTAAAGGAGGCTCTATTGGTTTTTCTAGGGGTATCTTACTCTTAAGATAAGAATAAACAAAGGTTTATACGGGGATTTAACTAACCAGTGTAGTTAGTTAATAAAATAGCATATAAAGGCTTTTTGGTGTAATCCTAGAAATTTACCAATTTAAACAAGTTACTCCATCTAAATCCATAGTACTCATTATTGTAGACTCGAATAGATAAACCAAGCCAAGTTTTAAAGTCTACAACATCACCGACACACTCATATTTTGTGGAATTTGGGTAAACATTTAAAAATGGATAAGGTTAAATCCTCACAATATCTAATAAGGGTTTTTGTGTGCAAGTTATGTAACAAGTAATTTCACAAAAGTATGCTTGAATTTTTTTTAAATTTGAGCATAATTTAAGCATTTTAGTGAAAAATAGTACAAGTATACATTCTAATTCCCATCTCCCCACTTAAATTATACAACGTCCTCGTTGTATAGACAAAACATTAAAAACAGGAAATTAAAAGAATTAGAATTAGAAACTCCCCTGATATTTTGCTTGGTAGATTCTCCAAGTTGAGTTTATGAGCAAGGATGTGTGTTGTAAATGCGTTAGTATTCCAACATGACTACAATCACATATAGGATTCCAGATGATTGATACTTCAACAACTTTGTTGATTTCTTTGCAGTGAGGTCCTGTACAAAATATAGTAAAAACATGCAAAATCCTATCTTGGGTATCTACGGTTAAGTAAATAAGCTAAATAAATTATATAGGAAACCAATATGCCGTATCCATAAACTGGAATACGCCATATTGGGAAACCTATAAAAAGTATCTAAATTTGAAATGCCACCATCTTTGGAATGTCTTGCTCTCGTACTCTAAGATGGTGATAACCCAATCTCAGATCTATCTTCGAATAAATACTGGATCCTTAGAGTTGATCAAATAAATCATCGATCCTCGGGAGTGGATAACGATTCTTTACTGTCAGCTTATTTAACTAATGATATTCGATGCACATCCTGAATGACCCATCCTTCTTTTTGATAAACAAGACCGGGGCTCCCCAAGGTGAGGAACTAGGCCTTATGAATCCTTTGTCGGAAAGCTCTTGTAGTTGTTCTGACAATTCCTTCATTTCGGATGGAGCCAATCGATACGGTGCTTGAGCTACGGGTGCGGCTCCTAGAATTAAGTCGATTTGGAATTCCACTGGTCGAGCCGGATGAAGACCTAGCAAGTCCTCGGGAAATACTTCATTTGTTTTCCTTCCGAATTGTCCTCCTCTTTCTTGGCGGATATCTACGCCAAAAAGACTTGGCATCCTTTCGCCATGTACTCTTGAGCCTTTGAACAGGAGATAACGGTCAACCGAGATTCTCTCCCGTTGTTACTCTCGTTACCACGGAAAGTCAAGGTTTCATTTCCATAGGGGACTTGAACAAGTTTCTCATCGCATACGATCACGGCGTGACATCTTCTTAACCAGTCCATACCGATAATGACGTCGAAACCATCTCAATTTCTATGGTGGCATAGATCTATGTTGAACAGATGGTTTAAATAATTTAGAGTGCACTCGTATATTAGTGTCTATCCCGCTATTTTCCCATCAGCTATTCGTATATAAACTATATCTAATGAGTTGGGGGCTGATGTCATACAGGGAATAAATGCAGTAGATATAATATTCTCTTATTCGTGCAACCAGTGTCAGATAAGATAGGCACAGTGTTGTTTAAGAGGAACGTTACCCATGACGACATGGAGTCCGGGTTGCCGATGCATTTCCTCTTCTTCCTTTGCATTCCCAACTGCATAAACCCTAGCCTTGTGCTTTCAACTTCCCTCCTTCCTCTATTTTCAACTTCAGGACAACTTTCTTGAAAATGCCTCTGGTGGCTACCACTCAAGAGCAACCATTCCCCTTGGGAGCTTGTTCCATTGCCCTTCTGAGTATTAGCAACATTTGTGTTGCCAGTACTTCAGGCAATCGTGGGCAAAGTGCCCTACCTTGTTGCACTTGTGGCACTTCTGGGTGCACGGCCATTGTGGTGAAAATGGGCAACTTGGTGCTACCTTGTGCAATCAGTCTAAGTTTCCCCCAATAGGTTTCTTTCACCAGTCCCCTTATTGTGTAGACCAGGGCTACATTCTGGTTTATTGCTGGGTTTGTTGTTGGTGTCCATGGTTGTTTCTGGATGAATCATCCGCCTTCCTCTTGTTATCAGACTTTTCTGCATAGGTACGGAGTTTCTGATCCATCAAGTCGTTGGCCAACTCAATAGTCTCATCCAACGTCTTGGGCTTGGAAGATTCATATTCCCATAGTGTTTGCAGGAAAGTTGAGGATGTACGTGTTGATCTTCTTAGTTTCAGTGCATTATTAAACTTGGTACAATATAAGGGTTTAGCTTATGGAACGTTTGTGTATGTTGGATCATCAATACACGTTCCCTGTTGACCTTTAGGTTCACAACTCAATTTATTAGTTTCTGGGGATCAGACACCCAGTGGACAATACTTGTCCGTCATTTTCTTCTTGAGTCCTTCCCAAGTCATTGCATATACCTCAGGACCTAAAGTTCTTGACTGTTCCACCAAGTCAAAGCAGCACCTAACAGAGTGCAGGTGGCAAACTTTACATGATTCTCAATCGCACAACCACGTAAGATGGATCAACTGCTCCTCTTTTAAAATTCCCACGGTTTAAACCGACCACCATTTTCAGTTCCTTTGACGTTCAAAGGGTTGATCATTTATAAGTCAGCGTTCCCTAAGTAGTAACAAAGGGCATGTGCACTTTGCACATTCCTTCAGTCATCCCCGTGCGAACTGTGGCTTGCGTCTCCATTGGTGGAGTTTCGCTGAAGAGCTTGATCAATCATAGCTTGGACCGATTCTAGAGTCATGTTGTTTGGGTTGGTGTTGTCAGTAGGGGTATTCTGTCCTCGTCTGGTCGTAGGTGCCATGATTTGTCTAGATCACAAAAGACAAAACATAAGGTTATAATCATGACAAAAATAACAATGTATAGATGAGACCATAACACAAGAGAGGTATATAACATAAACACATCTATTTCATTTATAACTTGGAAAATTTTACATGAAATAGTTGTTGGTACACAAAATACAATAAAAAAATCTAAGGCTATGCTAGCGGGAAAAAACCATAATACTTAACATGCATGTACAATGACCTAGCAAAATAAAATAACATAAATCACTAAATGTGACTGTCGGCATCCCCAGAAGCATCCTGGTGATCTGGAATCCTAGCCTCTGGTCTTGGCTGTCTAGCTCTCCTTTGCTGCTCTCGTGGTGCTAACAACTCAGCCTGCATGCCGCTTATCTCTCGCCTCATATATCTGATGACTCAGAGAGTCTCTACCATCTGGTCCTGATGCCTACGATCAGTCTCTCAAAGCGCTGCTAACTCAGCCTGCTGCATCTAAAATCAAGTCTCATGTACCTGATGTTGTGTCTAAATGAGAGTACTCTGCAGCTGTAGTTGTGTCTGGTATGCCTGGAGGTGGGTCTCGTGTGCATACACATGATCACGATAGGTCTGAAGCTCCTGATGAGTCGCCTGACTCAATCTTATCGTGTGAGCCCAAGCCTCTCGGGAAGCATAGGCTTCCTCCTCCAGCATCCATACTGTCTCCTAGAGAGTCATCCTATCCCCCATAAGCAAATCGACCCACTGCGAGTCCATATCGACTTGCTATGATATATGAGACCTACTATCCTGATCATCCTCTAGTAAAGCATATAAGTCCTGTGTATCACGCTCATGGAGCTCAGCAAGCTCTGTGACCCTAGTATTGACCTCTCCCACGGTCATAGGTGTTATCTCTGGAACTGCCTCTGCCGGATCTACCCAAGTATCCCTAATCCCGTACCCAACATCTCTAATCCCCTGTCGCCTCTCTTCAGCATCTACCATGCTAACAAATCCATAATATAAGATTTTATCTTTTTAAGCTTCTTCAAAAGTTAGAGGATGATAAATTATGTTATATTTATAACATAATTATTTTATAGCGTTTCGATCGATGAATGATATAACAAGTGTGGGTTTAATAAATCGAGTCTTTTAATATCTTAAATATATTTTTTAATTTTATATATGAAATATTTTATTTTTATGCCTTTAGAAAGCAATGGAGAATATACACCCTTGGTTTATATATATTTACAAAGTTAATCCTTTTAATATAACTTTTAAATCTTTAAATCTTGAACTTCAAGTATGACAAAACAAAAAACCCTGAAGTTTAAACCTTTAGAATAATTACAATTTAGCCCTTATTTGTTTATAAGTTTCAAAAATTTACTTATACTTACCCTTTGCATAAAAACATTTGCGAATTAAGTCCAAAAACATATATTGTTATTGTTTGTTTAGAATTAATTTTGCAGGTTATGCTTATTAGAATAAAATAAATAGTTAAGTTTAGAGCTTTAGCTTATAGAAAGAGTTGTGAACTAGAAAGTACCAAAATGGGGTGTGTTTGGTTTAGGTTAACCAAATCGTTATGGTTTAGTTGGTTCTAGGCTCAAACAAGAGTTTACATAGGATCTAATAAAGCTTATGAAAGATCTAAAACGAAACAAGAGTTTATAGAACAAGTGAAATAACTTACAACTTGAAAACAAGTCGAAATTAAGGTTTTAGGTTCATACGCCTAGGAAACGAGCTTCAAGGCTTTTCTTTCTTGATTCGTGGCTTCTAAGGGCTTGGTATCTTCTTATACTTCTGCTAGGGATTGGCTTGGACTTGTTTAGATCATGACTTGAGGTAATATGAAGCTTTGATGGCGATTTTAAAGTGTATGTGTATGTTCGGCTTATATAGGGTGAAAGAAAGAGTAGGCACCAAGTTAACTTGGTGTGGTGGCCAAGTAAACCTAGAGTAAGGACCAAGGAATAGCTAGGGATAAGTATTAGAGATAGGAATGTAGATTATAGAGGTGTAGAGAGTATATGGGGGTTCGGTTATTAAGGGTGGTGACAAGGTGGTGTTTTTCTTGGTGAGCAAGTATTGTAGCAAGCAAAGAGGCAAGGAGGTGGGTAATGATGATGTCAAGGTGATGGTAGGGTGCTAGCTTGAGGTGCTTGCTTGATTTAAAATAGGTTTAGAAGTAGTTTAGGGGTGGCGAATTCATGGCTGTTTTTGGACAGCCAACATCGGTCCCGGTAAAATGGTAGTCATTTACAAATTGTAATTCCGATTAAGCTCAAACCAGTGAGCATGGTTAGATATTCGAGTCATCTACAACTTTTAGTTTTACATATTTATGGGTTACTATACAAAAATTTAGAGATAACAGCCATTTACTATAGGTGTGCAGTATTTACGCACTTTTGCCATTTCGGCTATAACTAATTCATCCGAGATCGAATCGGGTTGAGTCAACCTGAAAAATGATAACAAGACATAAGGCTACAACCTAGTATTTTTACTTAATACCCAAGCTATTTAATTTTTCCAGAGTCATATGTTTTATAAACGGATCAGATTTCTGAAAAACATCTATAAAAACTTAGTTTAAGGTGATAACGGGTTTGCTAGGGTTTTCGCATTTAGGATTAGGGTTTTAGGTTTTAGGGTTAGTGTAGGAGCTGAGATTAGAGAGGGAAAAGTGTTTAAATACTGTGTATTGAGTGCTTGTAATTAGTGCTAAAGAGGTGGTACGAAATCCTTAAGAATTTTGGAGGGAAATGAGCTAGTTTGAATTCTATGCTTTCTTGGCTTGTACATTGAGCTCAAATGAGATGTACATTGATTTTTGAGGGAAATGATATTCAAAAGTTATGCATTGATAATTTGTACACAAGCCTTATAAGCTTGTACATTTGTTTTATATGTAAACATTATATATAGTTAGGGTTTTGATATAAACGTTTAACGTTTAAAGTCCGTTTTGATATAACGTTATGGAAAGGTACGTTAAATAAACAACGTATGGTAAAATGGTGATTAAAACACATTTCTTGACATATTATAACGTTTACTTGACATATACGTTGATGGAATTGGCATTGGTAGGTTACGTGAGCACGTTTACTTTTAAAATGCAAGTTACATTGCATAATGAGTGGAATAAAGCGAAAGTATTCTCGTGAAAATGGTTGCATCTAATTTAATAAATGGAAATTACATAGAGGAAAATTGTGGTTTGTTATAGTCCCCCAACCTTAAAGAAATCTCCTCCCGAGGTTTAGTTGAATGTTGGAGTGATGCTTGGAAACAGATGGGACGATAATAAGGTGGGTGGATGAAGACATAGCTGTGTAACAACCAAGTGGAAAATAAACGTAATTTATTTATATATTAGTTATGTATCTTTACCTACTATTCAGGGAAAATGTACGTGGCCAGGAGGACTTTCTTGGTTAGGAAAAAATAGTTATCGTTTTGGTTTTAAACTTGTTTCTCTATAACCATGAGCTCTGATACCAATCTGTAACACCCCTATTTTTGACATATAGCAGCGGAAGCTAATCTGGGGTATTACTTCATGGATCGACAAACATAATCATAGAAAACGACTCGTAAAGAGACGTTTTGGAAAATTTTGAATGGTAACAATTGAGTCATCTTCAACTCCGTGCCACCTCGTGCATAAGTTGCTCAATTACCTGAGATAAACATGCTAAAAAGATCAACACAAGAGTGAAATTCATAGGTTTATGATAAATAGTTTGAATACAAGTCATCCTAACAGTGGGTTACGTTGTTATACACCCATAATAGTAATAATTGCAATGAGTACAATTATCATAGAAAACAATATTATTGCCCTAAGCTTATGACATCTATACGTTAACATGAAAATCACCGTAGTGACATTGGTTGAGGAACAAATGTCCCTGTGGAAAGGTAAGTTGCATAGGGTACCCCATTTTAAAAAGTCAAATTAGTGTGTTTGGTTACCATGACGGGTTATACACCGGGGGAAAAAAAAAGTCGTCACCCCTAATAGATCTATCCACGATATTTACGTTTACTCGCAAGTAATTAATGTTTTATGATATGGAAATAGTGGCACTGGAAGGTACTTAGGCAATAATATATATGGATAGCATACAGTTGGAAAAACACTTGCATTCACGGTTTAAGCATGTATCCCTCTCGCGGGTTTATAAAGTATTCAAAATATTTAAAAGCAAGGCTACGAACTCACCTTAACAAGGAAATCTGATTGATGGCAAAAGTATATGAAATGAAAGTAACGGCCTCATAACGCAACTTGGGGTAATGTGTCAAGTTTAAGTTTGATTGTTGATATTACAAACTTTATTTCATAAAGTTTAACGGTTTTTGGTTTGATAACTTGTGAAAATATTGTATCACTGTTCGGGCTATCATAATTCAGAGGTCATGTAGTAAACGTTTGTGGAGCTAGGACACTTTAAATCGTAAATCCAGCAACTCGTCAAAATGTATACCCAAATGAAACCCCTCACATGAAACTCCCTAGTAACGTGATACGTTATATATTAAATGATAAGATTTTATCTTTTAAGCTTCTTCAAAAGCTAGAGGATGAGAAAATTTTGTTTATTTTACATATTTATTTGTATTGGTTTCGATCGATGAATGTTAACGACAAATGTGTCGGGTTTTAATAAAATCTAGTCTTATAATATTTAAATATATTTTTATAATTTATATAAAAATATTATATTTAATACCTTTAAAAATGCAAAATGACAATATATACCCTTGGTTTATATATATTTAAAAAGTTAGTCCTTTTAATATAACTTTCAAAATCTTTTAAACCTTTAACTTTCAAGTATGACAAAACAACCCCTAAAGTTTAACTTTAGAATAATTAATATTTCAGCCCCTCTATTTATAAGTTTCAAGAATTTACAATATATATCCCTTTGCATGAACCAATTGCGAATAAGTCCAAAAACCATATATTGATATTTTTTGATTTAAAAATCAATTTTGCAGGTTATAGCTTATTAGGAATAAACTAATAAGTTTAATTTACGGCCTTATAGGCTTATAGAAAGAGCTTGTGAACTAGAAGTACCAAAATGGGTGCGTTTGGTTTAGGAAAACCAAACCGTATGGTTTTGTTGGTTCAAAGGCTCAAACAAGAGTTTACATAGGATCTAACAAAGCTTATGAAAGATCTAAAACGAAACAAGAGTTTATAGAACAAGTGGAATGACTTACAACTTGAATATGGGTCAAAATTAAGGTTTTAGGTTTGTACGCGTAGGAAACGAGCTTCAAGGCTTTTCTTTCTTGATTCGTGGCTTCTAAGGGCTTGGTATCTTCTTATACTTCTGCTAGGGATTGGCTTGGACTTGTTTAGATCATGACTTGAGGTAATATGAAGCTTTGATGGCGATTTTAAAGTGTATGTGTATGTTCGGCTTATATAGGGTGAAAGAAAGAGTAGGCACCAAGTTAACTTGGTGTGGTGGCCAAGTAAACCTAGAGTAAGGACCAAGGAATAGCTAGGGATAAGTATTAGAGCTAGGAATGTAGATTAGAGAGGTGTAGAGAGTGTATGGGGTTCGGTTATTAAGGGTGGTGACAAGGTGGTGTTTTTCTTGGTGAGCAAGTATTGTAGCAAGCAAGGAGGCAAGGAGGTGGGTAATGATGATGTCAAGGTGATGGTAGGGTGCTAGATTGAGGTGCTTGAGGTGCTTGATTGATTTAAAATAGGTTTTAAACTAGTTCAGGGGTGGCGAGTTCATGGTTCTTTTTGGACAGCCAACATCGGTCCTGGTAAAATGGTTATCATTTACAAACCGTAATTCCGATTAAGCTCAAACCAGTGAGCATGGTTAACTATTTGAGTCCTCTACAGCTTTTACTTTTACATATCACTATACAAAAATTTAGAGATAACAACCATTTACTACAGGTGTGCAGAATCTGCGTACTTTTGACATTTTTGCTATAACTAATTTATCCGACATCGAATCAGGTTGAGTGGTATGTGCTTAAATACATATACCTTTTTCTCAATAAAACGAGCTTAAATGACCACAAACGAACATTAATTGCCAAATATATGCTTGTTTTGCGTTGTGTACTATGCAGGTATCGGATATCGATAAAAGGACAAAAATAAAGCCTAAAACAGATAAAACCAAGCACGAGATTAAAAAGAGCGAGAAAAACTGAAGCCAAGGACATTTTACAAAGTAGGCCAATCCTAGCCCTAAATTAATAGGCCAAGACCGGCCCAAATTATGAAGAAAACCGGCCCAAATAACAATAAAAAGAATCGGCCCAAGAAAGAAGCCCAAATAAGGACTTAACGACAGTTAGTGTCCACACCAGAAACATTCTCACCATTAGTCCTCTAAACAATTGCATCGTTAGTCCCACGGCTAACGATCGTTACCCGCTTCACCTTCATTCGAAATATAATAAAATTTGAGCCAAAAATGACGCATTTAATGGTCAAGGTCAAAGCAATTAATTTGCAGTTTCGAGTTGAATGTGAAAGTCAAGGCATTCAATGCACGTTTTAATGGTGATTATTCCTTTCTATAAGCAATTTTAGAAGGTTTTAAAGATGATTGACAATTTTACCTCACATAATGCACAAGACTTCCCTATAAATAGGGAGGATTTCATTCAAAGAAGACATCTCATATATTTCTTTTCCAGCAATTTTACTTTACTGCATTGTATTCTTTAACTCTGTTTTTAAGCTTTTTACATTAGCAATTTACCTTTCCAAGCATTGTACTCTCAAGATTATTCAATAAGAACTTTTATGTAATCAAGTGATTTGGAAGCAAGCAATGATATAGGTTTATTGGATTGAAAGTTTCATTTATATTCAAGTAAGTGTTTTTATTTAGTTATTTTCTAAGCTTTCCAAATATTTTGGCATCTTTATTTTATGAGCTCTTTTCTTTTATTCCATCAACTTTTACAAAAGATCGTTGTCGTTTCTTTTATTAACTATCATCGTCTGTTTAACTTTGCGAAAAAAAAAATCGATTTATTTCATTCTTAATACGGAACATGCAATATAGGCAAATATACCTTTATACCATTGAGATAAAGGTATGTCGTTGTATGTGATTTTTTTTGAGGAAGAGTTCATACGAAAAGAATAGGCAAATTTATAAACCAACGACAATTCTGACCTTTATCTATATATTTCATTTCTGTCTTTCAATTTCGAATCAGTAGGATAATTTTTGGACAATAGACCGGCAATTTGAAGTTTTGTCTTTTTCCTATTTTTTGATTTAATTAGGAGTAGTGGCATATGTGATTTGGTTTATCAGTTTGATTTGGCTCGTGGTTTATGGAGCGGGTCTCATCTCATCTCGACCTCTTTACATCTTTTCTTTAATTTGGTTATCTCTATTCTCTTAGCTTCTTTATTTTTATCATGATAGTTGTAATTACCATGTTTATTTTTGCCATTATTATTAGGATTAAAATATGATTTAATTGCTTAATTTATCGCGTTTCCTTTATTACCGTTAACGTTTTTAATTTAGAATCATAATTGCTTTAAGTGTTTAATTTACTTTGTATGCTTTTAAATTTTGTTGGTAGAATTAGAAAAACAAACCAAAAATCTTTAAAATATTCAAAAACCTAATTACAAACTTCAACACGAAGTTTAATTCACGCCTCGTTTGAAAAAAAACGACCTAGAAAACGACTAGAAGGGGTTACTTTCGAAGTCGATACTTCCAAAATTATATTTTATTTGTGAGTTGGTTTGTCGTCATCAGACATAGGGCTACAACCTAGTATTTTTACTTAATACCCAAAGCCTATTGATTTTTCCCAGATCCTATGTTTTTTAAGGATAGATTTTCTGGGAAACTATGAACTAGTTTAAGGGTGTAACGGGTTTGCTAGGGTTTTCGGGTTTAGGATTAAGGTTTTAGGTTTTAGGGTTAGTGTAGGAGCTGAGATTAGAGAGGGAAAAGTGTTTAAATATTGTGTATTGAGTGCTTGTAATTAGTGCTAAAGAGGTGGTACAAAATCCTTAAGATTTTTAGAGGGAAATGAGCTAGTTTGAATTCTATGATTTATTGGCTTGTACATTGAGCTCAAATAAGATGTACATTGATTTTGGATGTAAAAGATATTCAAAAGTTATGCATTGATAATTTGTACACAAGCCTTATAAGCTTGTACATTTGTTTTATATGTAAACATTACATATAGTTAGGGTTTTGATATAAACGTTTAACGTTTAAAGTCCGTTTTAATATAACGTTATGGAAAGGTACGTTAAATAAATAACGTATGGTAAAATGGTGATTAAAATACATTGCTTGACATATTATAACGTTTACTTGACATAAACGTTGATGGAATTGGCATTGGTAGGTTGTGTGAGCACGTTTACTTTTGAAATGCAAGTTACATTGCAAAATGAGCGAAATAAAGCAAAAATATTCTCGTGAAAATGGTTGCATCTAATTTAATAAATGGAAATTACATAGATGAAAATTGTGGGTTGTTATAGTCAATACGCCGTATGGATATAAGTTAATACGGCGTATGGGATTTAAAATGCAGGATCTTTATTTGATCAATACGCCGTATTCATTTTGTTGAATACGTCGTATTGATGTTTTAAATTGGAGTAAATTGAGTCAATATGCCATATCTATGTTAGTGGATACGCCGTATTGCTCTGCGGTTTAAAAATGAAAAGGGGTTTCCCCTTTTACCCATTTTGACCCATTTATAATTCTTAAAAACTTATTACTCATTGCAAGGGAAAAAGATGGTCCAAAATAAGCCTTGATTAATTAGGTATAAGCTCTCAAAAACCAACATCAAAATCTTAACCCTAACCTTAGCTTTTATTCAAAAATCAAAAATCAAAAAGGAAAAGGGGATAGCATATTACCGTGTGATTGTTACTGAGAAGAAAATGAATCAAATACAATGATCTCCAAGAATTTTTATGGTTAAAATCTTTGTATGAGAGTGAAAAGTGTGTGTAAAAAGCTCAATCCGGCATATCAGGTGGGCTTTTATACCCCGACTCGATAGGCCGTATTGGTGTTTGTTCAATACGCCGTATTGGGTGAATTTTATTGACTTGGTCAACTTAAGTTAAAATAGTGGATACGGCGTATAGGTGTTTACCTAATACGCCGTATCCGTTCTTGGAGACCAATTTTCCCTAAATTAAATAATGTAAAGAAAACGTACCTTGGCCTCCACAACATTCTTGTGTAAATGCCATCCTTATAATACTGTTTAGAGTCGAACGAAATGCCAAACAGCACATACAAATTCTTTATAATTTTTAATAGCATCCCGTTGACAATATAATTCCAAGTTACGATATTAACCTTTAATTCCATGATAAAACTTTTCACATTGAAAATTTTATTGATTTTATCGTGACTTGCTTTTAGAAGCTTATTTAACCCTTGTGTATTTACATTACCCCCGAAGACTGTATTATATCGATTTCATTATCATCATTGTCCTTTCACGACTTTAGATTATCAGGATATATTATGTAGAAAGAGAATAGATCATTAAAGTACAAAACATTTTGTTCCACTTCTTCATATTTTGACAATGATGTTTCATCTTTCAAATCAAATTTATCGATATGTTGAGGGCATAAAGTGGGTTCAGTTAAGAAATATGATTTAGACATTAGAGCATCATTGTAAACAATGGCTGGAAATTCATTCTCAAAATTTTAAAGAAGTCTAAATCATCAAAATAACTAACCTTTGGCTCGGGTGATGGAAACAAAGGCATATTGACTCTTTCATTATCATTTTCCAAATTTGTTTTCAAATCATTGACAAAATTTATTTTATAATAAAACGAGTTTTTGTCAAAAATCACCGTGTAATCTTCATCGTTAGATTCGTCAAATGATACACTGAATTCATATTCATTGTTGTTAAGAGAACTTACCGTGGGTTCATAAGATTGTGTTTTTTCAGATGATAACTCGTCATTGAAGACTGTAGCTTGAAATTTGGTTTCAACGGATCTAAGGTCGTGAACGTCTTCATCATACTAGATCTTACCATACTTAGCAGTTTACCAGTTATACACCTTACCATGTCGATGAGCTTTTTCTTCTTCAAGCCTGATGTATTCTTCCATAGTAATGTTCCGGTTATCCATCCTGTAATAAACTTGCTAGGAAAGAGATCCGTTAAATAACTTATATGTCGTATTCAGTGAACTGAATATGCCGTATTACATAAACACAATAACCAAACAAACAGGAATATAAACTATTCTAATCTACAATAATCCTAAGGGTTAGATCTAATCTAATGTTAAAAACCAAAATATCAAATAAAAATCCAGATTAAATTTTCACTCCCCGGCAATGGTGCCAAAAACTTGATTTTGTCATTGTGTGGTGTATAATTTATGACTTCATGTTTTAAATTTATATTTTGCCGACTTAACTAAAAACAACACTTTAACGGACAGTGTATTCGATTGGTGGTAGTTTCATGGTAAGTAGTATGTCGATCACTGAGAGCGAGAAACAATCTTTAAATTTATTAATATTTTGGTTGTCTAAACTAAGTTAATTCTATTCTATGTTTGTTGATCCCACTTTAATAGATCAAATTCCTTAAGCTTGTATAAGGATTAGTTATATTAGATAAATTTAACACAACTATAGTAGAAACGTTTTTTGAATGTATTAAAGATTATGCGGAATCTAATCTTTAATATTAAAAAGAACTATCAATGAAACAGTAATTATATGAACATATAATTCAACAAACAAAAGCTCCAATATTATTAATAATACGAATACTCTTAAAGTATTAGGGTTACAAAGACCTTGAAGCTATGATAATTCTATGAATGACTTGTTTTTGATTTTTCTTTATCAAACTCTATGCTCTAGGACCTCCTTTTATACACCAAGGAATCCTATACGGCTTATAATACTTTCCTAAGAATATCAAATCTTTTAAACAAATAAGTTATACATATCTTTTACACAAATAACTCATATAAATCACATAAGCAGTACTAACTAACTCAGTGGTACTAACTTCTTCACTAGCAACATTAACTCCTTCAGCAGCATTAACTTTGTACTAACAGTAGTAACTGTTGTACTAGCAATAATAACTACTTAGTAGTTTTTCTTCTAAGTCTTTAAGCAATCTTAACTTCCACTAGCAGTAGTAACTTCCTCTAGCAGTAGTAACTTTGTACTGCCAGTTGTAACATCACCAGCAGTCTTAAACACTTAGAATAATTTTCACTGAAATTCTTCAGCAGCACTAACTTTGACTGAGCAGCATTAACATCAATAAGAGTAGCGGTAACTCCAAACAGCATCAAGAAGACTACACTTAGCATTTTTCTCTGAAGTTCTTGAGCAGTACTAATACAATTGAGCAGCATTAACTCTGATATGAGCAACATTAATACTAGCAACATTAAAAAGGCTTTTAATCTCAACAATCCTCCTCTAAACTTGATATTCTTCTTCAAAATCATCAAGTTTCTTCATTTACTCAAACAAATCAAAAAGACTTTTAATCCTAAACATCCTCCCTTATTAAGATTTAATTTAAACTTGATATTCTTCTCCAAAATCATCCATGTTGCTTCATTTAATAATAAGCTTCATCAACACCAGGAGGATGCTTCAAACACTCTTTACTCATATGATCGTGCGTTTTATATCAATTTACATACGTTGATACAGCCATTGTTATCGTTCATAATCAAATATGAAGATCTTTTCCAACATCTGTGAAGAGTGTAGGTGGTGAAAGAGGATACTTCTTCTCTACCCAACGTGATATCTGCATAACTAGCTTCCCAAGAAATGGTACTCCACATTATCATACAGCTTTCATTCCATACACTTTGTATCCTTGTTGATTCCTCCATACTACATCTTCTACATGTGGTTCAAACATATTTTTCAAATCATTCCATAATACCAAATCCAAGTCTTCCACTGGTCTTGTTGATCTATATCTAGATTTACCAACTTGTACAAGTCTTCCAAATCTTCCCTGTTAAAACTTTTGAGCGTATGACTAAAGACTAAGTACATCCGAGACTTTCCATCAGCTCTCACTATTTAATAATAGCTTTTCTTTCCTTCTTTGTGGATCTTTCCAGTCAAAATCCTTAGAGAATTTAACATCCAACAGAGAATAGCATCAATTTTGCTATTGAGTCCATCTTCTATCAGGAACAATTTCCATGAGCTCTTTAATCTTAGCTGCTTCTTGATCATCATCCACTTTAGCTATTTTTTAAACATCATCTACCTTTTGATTTTTAGTGATCTCTTATTCCAGCTCAGTGCCTGCTCTCTTTGAACTACCCTCTACCAACTCGGTTCTAAAATCCACAAACATGTTTACCCTTGTGAAAGCTTTGTCAAATAATTCTTTGATATAATCTAAGTCTTTAGATTTCAAGTCTTTGTGCTTCTAACCCTCCATATTCTTAAGGTAAGTAATCATGATCTTCTTCTATTGTGTTTTTGTTGGTGGTTTGTTCCTCTTTTCCTCTGCTCTTTTAGCTGCAAAGTGTTTTCTTCTTTGCTCTAGGAGTTCTTTATAGACAATGTCTTTCATCAATGTGATACTGCCCTAGTTCTTCAGCTTCAGTCTTTTACCAACTGTAATCTCAGCATCTAAACTTTGCTCTGAATGTCATCCCAAGCAATATTATCTTCATCAATCTTTTCTTCTTCAAGTCTGACAATTCTTTCCTCTTCATCAATCTCTACTTGTAATTTAAGTGCAATCTGTCATCAAGCTTGAGTTGATCTTTCTTCTTTAAAGGCATCTTAGGTTCTACCAATATTCCTTTCCCTTTGTTCTGTGATAGACCTTTGTCCTATGTGGAAAACTAGAAGGGGGGGGGGGGTTGAATAGTTTTTCCAAGATTTTTCAATCTTTTTAGATTTGTTTAACACTTTTGAAACTTTTTGTAAAGTGAACTAGATAATGTGGTTGACAATTAAGAAGTAAGAGATGTCAGAGTAAAGAAAAGATATAGTATAGAAAGAGATCACCAGGACATAAGTATTTATAGTGGTTCGTCTACAAGGACACCTTCCTTGCCCTACTCCACATCCTGAGTCACATACTCGAGAGTTTGTTAAACACTACTCACCGAGCTCCTTTTACTTGGCGGATAAGCCTTCACAACGATGGTAAACAACTTACTATAGTTACAAAATGATCCTGCGAATTTCCTCACACATAAGAATCAATGTAACACGAAAAAAAATTACATGCATCATATACATACTACACTTGATGTACAACTAACAATACAACAATTAATCACAGCAAGATGATCTTTTGAAAGAAGTAAGAAGAAGAATCAAGATCAAGACACTTTTGATGCATGCTTGAAACTTTCGTGTATTTGGCAATTCCTTTCTTGAAGTAAATTACCTACACAAGAATTAGAAGAAGAGATGCTAGAGAGAGAGAGATTAGTTGATTAGAGAGAAGATTAGATGAGAAAGGTGTGTGAAAACATGAGAAATGGCTTGGTATTTATAGCCAAAAAATTTACTGTAGGGTCCGCGATTCTTTCCGGTGTTTTGTATGACAAAGGGCACCTAGGACTTGCAAAACTAATGGGCAAACTGGAATAATCAGTCACATTACAATCTAATCTTGTTTGTGAAAATCTTGAGATATTCTTGTGTAATTCTTATGAGATATTCCATGGATTTGTGCATAGATTATATAGCTAAATTAGAAAATAATGTAAAATGATTTAATGTAAAGGTTAGGGTTTTAAAAGAAGTTTGTATGCTTATTCAGTTGCATGTGTTTTTCTACCAAGATGAGAGATAGTAAGAGATATCATTTGCATGTGTATTTCTTCAAAGATGGAGATAAGTAAAAGAAATTCAATGTTTGTGGAGAATAAAAAGAGGTCTTTGTTATGTTTTGTCATTAATAAAACCTTAGTCTAAGTTGATTGTAAAACGTTTTGTTTAAAACCGGTTTATTTGTATTAATAATCTCCCCCTTTTTGTTGATGACAAAACATATTAGGGATGATTAGACATGTATTTAAACTTGGTTACTTTCTCCCCCTTTTTGTAGAAACAAAAATGGAAAGTAAATGTATGAGAAATGTAGAGATATTGTCAAGATGGAAAGCTCCCCCTTGATGAAGGCCTAGCAAACAAATATGTTATAAACAATAAGATATGGTCCCCTTGCTTTGTGAGTAGCTACAAAGAAAATTAAGGGTCCAAGAAATAGAAATGGCCTCTGTAGTACCGGCTAGCCGATGCTGTCCTATGAAAGGCACCGGTTCGTTAGCTAATGGCACCGACTGACTTTAAAAAAGTAAAAGTCCATGAATTTTGAACATAATTTAGAATGATATAGAGATAACAATATATCATAACTATTTTAAATATTAGAGCAAAATACTTACAATAAGACTAGAGATTCATAATGAAGGATCCTCTGAAATCTATAATTTGGATCTACTACTAAGTCATTATTATAGATGTTGTCGTTATGACATTTATGTCTCGTCGAGAATGTGTTGAGCGAATGAATCTCATTTCTCTTGAGGTTGGTCGACCAAGACCTTGAGTCCCTTTGGCAACGTTTTACAATACATCCATGAGTGAGCGAAGGAAGAGTGTTGGTTAGTATCCCAATGGCAGAAGAGGTGGGAGTTAAGATGGTGGAAGTGGCAAGCAATGTGGAGGGAGAGGAGGAGGTGTTGGTTCTATCTCCAAAGTTAGCGAGGGAAATGTAGAGTTTATAGGAGGAATAGGAGGTGGCTCATTTGCCAACCGTTCAATGGTTGCAAAGATAGTTAGGAGAAGTTGATGGATTGTGTTGTTGATGGTGGAAGATCACATAGCACAAAAAATCGAGTAGAGAAGAGAGATGGTGGAGTAAAGAACAAGAGTTTCAATGAGATCATTGGTTATTCTCTTTCTTGTGGAGGTGAGCTTGGTTCTGGTTTAGAGTAGGAGCGCCTTAGTGGCTGTAGTCAATGGAGGAGCAGTTGACTTAAGGAGTAAGTTAAGCATGTTTCATTAGAGTTTAATTTGTATTGGAGATTAGTGGTGATTAAGAATTATTGGAGAAGATTTGGTGAGCTCCCAATGTGTAGTACGCGATGTGGCGAGAATTGTTGAAAGGGAGGAAAAGCGAAGTTCTTGATTGATAAAGCAACATGGAGCCTAACCACTAATTCTTGCCCGTTTCGTTTTAGATTAGTTTTTTGTTCTCTTGTAGGCATTGTGAAAGAAAGAAAGACACAAGTAGTAGAGTGAAGAAAGATGGCCCAAGAAATTGTGCATCTATTTCTATATAGGAAGATGGAGCAAGAATTGTGCACTATTTGATTAGACTTAAATTATTTTGCTTGTTATCCTAGTAAAATCTAATATTATGATTATGGCTAGGTCAACTTCTAATTTAGAGTCCTAAGTGATTGTGACTAGGAGGAAAGTTTGAATTTGATATTTGAAAAATTCGTATTTAATACCAGAGAAAACAGGTCTGCCGGTTTCTGCCTGTGCTATTTACCAAAAAGAACCGCTGCTGAAATTAGATTGGCACCGGGTCCGATGGCCATACATAAATTTTGTAGAAAAGTTTTTGGAGTAAAACTTGATATGTTGGAGGTGTAGTTTTTCTCGACTCGAAGACATAAAAAAATTGTTTTATTTTTGAGAGAAAAACCCTAAGCCTCCTTTTAATGTGGCTACAATGCACTGTTTTGAAATACATTTGACCATTTGTTTTCCTGTATACGATGACGAGACCAAGTTATTACAAAAAACGTTTTATTTGTATTAAACAATGTAGATAAAGAAGTCTCAATTGACACAAATAAGAAAGACCTCAGGAGAAAGGTTTTAAGAGTTTGGTTTCATTAATCCAAGGCCGAGTCGAAACAACAGATTGATGTTGATCCCACGCCTTGATCGATTCTTTAGTATATAAAGAGTTTGTTACCTTGGAAGAATCCAAAATAAACAAAGAGTTGAACTATGTGGAGATATACCAAAGTGTATTCGGAAACTACACTTGATACTCTAGAGAAATGTATAAACATAACGATCACTCACAAACAATAAATACCAACATCGACTGTCATCCAATATTATAAATCATAACGATACTTCTCTAAGTACTGGGGGTTTACACAACCTTGAAAAGCAATTACAAATTCCTCTAAGTAAATTTCTTAATAGTTACCTAAACCTATCACTATGAGGGTAAGGTACACTAACACTAGGGATCTCCTATAGAAAATACAAGGAGCCCTTACAAATATAACTGCCTATCTATTAGGAAAAGATTACCATTTCAAAACTAAATATTCCGAAAATTCTCTCCCTACCTTCTATCTTCATATCAACAGACTTTGACTATTTAGCAGTACAAACTTTCTCAACTAGCAGTATTAAGTTTCATTGCAGTATAACTTTGTGCTGGCAGTACTAACCTTGTGCTGGCAGTACTAACCCCTTTAGTACTGTTGGCAGTATTAAGTCATATGAAGATTTATTCCCAACAATCCTCCCCTAAACTTGTGATTGTCCTTTAAATCAACAAGTTTCTTCTGAATAAAATCTTCTATACTGCTGATGATTCTTTCAAACACTTTTGTCATTTCTGCACTTGAGCTCTTATGAATCTAAGGAGTTCAAAAGCTTGGGAACTTTCATGATCTACCTCCAATCTTGTACTTAACATCTTTGACAACATTTCTTGACTCAAGGGATACTTCTTTTCTGTCAACATATGGATTGCCAATCCATTGTTCATCAACAAGATATGAATACCACAGAAATCACATAGTCTCCAGCTCAAGAGATTGTATTCATGTTGGTCTTTCCAAATCTCATCCTCCTCATCAGGCTCAAACAGGGTATGTAGATCTCCCCAAAGCATAAGATCAAAACCTTCTGGTGCTGAAGAACTATATCTCTCCAACTTAACGCTTGAACAGAAAGGATCATACATCCATTCTGTCAAATCTTTAAAGCATTTCACTTATATCTTAATAATACCCTTTGAGCTTCCATCACCCTGAAAACTATAGTACCTTGTGAAAGTCCTCTGTCCAACACAACTTGTCTTCAATCGACAATAGGAAACTTTGTTAGATAAAGAGTTTCAATCTCTATGGGAGTTTCCTTCTCTGTACTACACCAAGAAATCCTTAAAGCTCATCTTTCTCAACATTCTCTTCTAACTTTTTCTCTTCCTTGTTTTTTTCCTATGAAATGGACTTCTTCCTCTTTGTTGTTGTTCTTTGGTTATTTCTTCCTTTTTCTTCTCTGAGTAACAACTTTTTCTTTCATAATCTTTTCTGAGACATTTCTTTCCAGAGACTTTTGCTTCTTACTTGCTTTCTTTCTGCATCCAAAGGCACAAACTTTTATAGTTTTGATTAAAGTCCCAAAGCTTTTCAAAATTAGCCTTACTTCATTGTAAAACATCCCCTTAAAAATCAGTGATCTTAAATTTCCTTGGTTCTTCAAATACTTGACCAGGTTCCGTGTCTAGCTTGATCAATATGACTTAGCTATCATTTTGAGAGAATATATCTACAAGGACTGAAGGATCATTCCAGTCAATCTTCTTTTTGTTAAGACTATCAACTTCATACCATAGCTTTTTTTTCTTTTTCCTCTTCTTCCCATTGTCTTATGCAATCTCTGCATCTCTAGCTAATTTGAGCCCTTTATTGTTTCCTCATGCATCTGTTCTTTAATCCTAATTTGCTTCGCAAAACTTAATCTTTCTTGCGTCAAGTCTCCTTCTTGGATTTCTTCTTGAGCTCTCATCTATCATTAAACCTTTACCCTTTATCTTTTCTTTATCTCTGCACTCTTCTGAGTAAGTACCGTTTCGGCCAGCAGTACTAAATGTGTAACTTCACATATATCAACATGGAGGATACTCTCTGCTACTAGCAGTTCTTTCTTCTTGCCAGCATAGCTAATCTCAACACTTAGCTTCCCACTTGCCTCATTGCTCATGGATGACTTTCATTTGATGAGTTAATTGTTGGTATAAAAAGTTCAGCTTTCAGTGCTTGCTTATTCTCATGAACTCCTATCATCATCTTAAAACCTTCATTAGAAAACTTCCTCCCTGTTTGGAAGAATCATCTCCAAACACCTTCAGTATCCGAAGAACTAATCTAGATATGACTCCTTGCCTTCCCAACCTTTTACTGAGCCTCTAGTTCTTGACCCTTAATATAAGCTTAGTGTAATCCAGAACTGTAGGTTTGCTTAGATCTTTGTCAAATCACCTCTAGAACCTCCAACCCTGTCAGAAATTATTTAATCAAATTCATCAATTTCTTGGAGTTTCAACTACCTGACTACAACACTATCCATGTGATGAACAGCAATGGATAGGGAATCCATTGGGTATAGGAGGGATGATAAATCTGAGCCCAAAGTGGAGTTGGGGAAGGATTGTGTAGGGGGAAGGTTGAGGTGTATGTGGTTGAGGGGATGGTTGAGTATTGTAGAATCAGGTGTAGGTGAAGAATGTAAGGTGTAGGTGAAGGTGAAAGATGTGGATCGCCGAAGGTGAGTATCAAGCAGCATCTACATATAAGGAAATAAAGCAACCTACGCCCTGAAAAACCCTATGGTGATATCTCTTCATGTTGCTTTCAAAACCTTCATGGTGAGAAAGTGGGAACAGAAAATACTCGTGAGTGTTTTGTTGAAGCTTATGTCTCTAGCATGTTTAGGCATAGTTGTACAGAACCTAGGAAACATACAAAAAACTTATGGGGACTAGATATGTTTGACACCATAATGGTCATAAGACACCTAGATAACTATTGAACTTTCTATCTGTGGCTAAACAAATGACAACTGCTGCAATTTACTGCTAAACTGCTCGCAAGCGCAGTCTTCTTAGGGCTTAAAACAGTGAAGATAGTTATGTAAATAAGAAAGCCTCCATTTGAGGTGAAAATGCACCTTTTTTGAAACGGTTAACTTATCTGATTAGTAAGCATAACCCATAAGCGCCAGTTGATTCAAAAAATCTATGTAGTTTGGAAAAGAGGTAATCTCTCTCTAATCTTGATCACATCCAACTTTAGATTCGCCTTAGCGAACCTTCAGAGATCTACATATGATTGTCCATCGATAGTCTAAAGCATGAATCTTAACGGCGCCATCATCATCAGTCACAATCAAACAGATCCCAAAATTGATCTATATAAATGATACACCACTCTTGGTTTTTCTTGTAAGTGCATAATGAATATTATGACATCCGAGTGATGAAATCAAGATTGGATGAAAACCCTGCACGTACCCTAGATTTATTCAAGATACGCAACCATATTGTGTTTGCACAAAATTTAATGGTGTGCCATGATGAAAATGTATGTAAACAAGTGGTATGTGATCAGTAAGATAGTAGTAGTCTGGAGAAAAGTTAATTGCAATGGATAGAGAAAACAGAGAAATATAGTTGACCAATATTAGAAGATTGAAAGATAACGTTAAAGATCTTATAATTTATAGTAGGTTCACGAAAGTCTCCAATTGTCAAACTAGAGGCCTATACCCTATGTATTTGGATCGGAAATATACCAACGGCTCTTTCATTAATGTTATATTTTGTTAATGTCCCAAACAATACTAACGATCCATCCACAGTAATAATTTTTGGCCGTAGCCAGCTATTAAGATTTTGCCGTAGCAATATTAACTTCTCCCCCCAACAGCTATATAAAAGTCCCAAAGATATAAAGACTAAAAGAAACACTTCACACAATCTCTCTTTTCTGTTTTTTTAGGCTCACAATTCATCTCTCAATTCTTTTGGCTCACTTAACACTCTGTCTATTTTTCACACAGCTCTCTTTCTGTTTTTGAGCTCACCAATTCTCTCTTTTGTTTTAGCTCACACATTCACACAAAGTGTAGTTTTTGGCAAACTACCAGCCATAAACGGATTTGATGAGTCTTTACCAATAGCCGTTTGCTTTGGACTAGCCATTGCTTCATTTAGAAAAACATGGTGCAATGATTACCAATATAGTTTGAGTAAACCTACACTAAAAACGATTTGAGAAGTCTTTTACCATACCGTATGCACTGGGACTAAGTCCAATTACCTTTATTGAAACAACATGGTGCAAGGAGACCCATATAGATTTTAGTAAACTAGTCAACTACAAACAGGATTTTGGACAGTCTTTACCGAGAAGCCGTTTGCTCTGGACTAGTCAATTCTTGATGTCAATTAGACATGGTGAATTGATGACCATATGTTGTGTGGTGTAACAACCAACACTGTAAGAACAACCATCATGTGTCCTCCCCTCAAATGATACATTGTGGACTAACATCAATGTCACATTTCAGTGTAAAACCCTGAAACTTTAGCTTAAAACAAACAAATCAAAAAACCAAACCATGTGTTCTTGATTAACAGTATTAAGTGTTATGCACAGGATTAACAAAGAAACCTAAACATCACTAGCAGTACTAATTATAAGAAACAGTTTTAACAAACAGGTTTAATTATAATTAGCAGTACTAATTAGACCTAGCAGTATTAAATTTCAAAACACTAACAGTACTATTATTTAACAAACTTTACAAAACATATAAGAGATTTGGGCCTTAGGGATTGAGCATTCCAATACTTGAAACCAAGTACTGAAATCTCTCACATCAAACCTTCTCTGCTAAGAAGATCACTACATTAAGAATGAGTATCAATTTTGTAGGCCATTTGAATCAACTTTTTAGTATTATACAATCCTTATAGAAGTGATGCCTAATCTCTATTATGTTTTGTGTATAGAGTGTTAAGCAGGAATTTTCTATATAACAAATAGTACTAAGTATATATCAATGTTATAAATAAGAGTGCTCATAAAATTGTACCATAATTCAAGCAGTTGGTTTTGGATCCCAGAGAAATGTCTACAACAATTTGCAGTACCACATATTCAGCTTCATTTGTATAATTGGCAACTACAGTTTGTTTCTTGCACTGCCAAGAGATCACTATTTCCAAAAATTGTACGAACCTCACAGTGTGTTGAACTTCCTATCAAGTGTAAGCTCCAGCAAAGTCACTATCATTAAAAAAGCAACTAACTCTAATTGAGAATCCTAAGAATACCAAGACTAGAGAAGGTTTGCCTTTGAGGTACTAAAAATTCTTTTATAGACAGCTTAAAAGATGTGAAGTTTGGAGAAACTTGGAAACCTTGCACATGCACACACTGCAAGCACATGATATCTGTCTGAGCTCTAAAGAAAACATCAAAGATCCAATCAGGATCTTGAAAGAAGTTCATCAACATCATCACATCTGAATCATTTAAACCAAAGCCTTATCCAACTCAGTGGGAGTTGGATGTAGACTTCACATCTGTGTAGTTGAACTTCTTTAGGATCTCATGGACATATTCTATCTTGACTAATAAATATGCACTTTTTCTTCACCTGTTGAACTTAGCAAACCGCGTAAAACAGAAGGTAAGTTCCTGCAGAAAGGAACTCCATCTGAAACTTATCCTTCATTAAGCTTCTCAAACTCTTCACAACAAACTCCTTCTTGGTAGATCCAAAGATGATGTCATCTACATAAATCTGAACAAGCAAAATATGACCTTGATGACTTTTGATGAAGAGAGTTTGATCAATTTGACCTCTTTTAAATCCATTGCTCAGAAGATAAGTGGCCAATGTGTCATACCAAGCTCTAGGTGCTTGATGAAGTCCATATAGAGCTTTCACAACTTTGTAGACTTTATCAGGATGGTCAGGATCTTCAAACCCTGGAGGTTGACACACATACACCTCCTCTTCAATTTGACCATATAAGAAAGCACTTTTGACATCCATTTGGTAGACAGTGAAACCCATAAAAGAAGCATAAGCCAGAAATATTCTTATAGCCTCTATCCTAGCCACTGGAGCAAATACTTCATCATAATCAATCCCTTCTTCTTGTGTATGGCCTTGGGCAACAAGTCTTGCTTTGTTCCTTACAACAATTCCCCTCTCATCCTTCTTGTTTCTGTAGACCCACTTTGTACCAATAGCCCTATGCCCTTTAGGCAAATCAACAAGAACCCATACATTTTGTAGCTTGAACTGTAGGAGTTCCTCTTGCATTGCCTCTACCCAAGCAGGATCACTAAGAGCTTTAGAAACTCTCTTTGGTTCTTCTTGAGATAAGAAACAGGCAAAAAGGCATGTATGCAAGTCCTGGTGAGTCTTTCCTTCATAAATGGCACTAAGAAATCCTAGTTCAGAATAAGAAGTTGTCATCCTTCTTGTTTGAACAGAAGACTGCACATCACCAATCACATGATCAATTGGATGATCCTTGTGAATTCTTGTATGAGGAGTAGTAGAAACTGCATAAGATGGTGAAAGATTCCCCAAATCAATGCCTTGATCCTCCTGTTGTGAGTCTTCAGTGGTAGGAATTGGTCCCATTAATCCTTCAGAAGTAGCAGTATTAACTGCATAATCAGCAGTACTAAGTTCTCTACTACCAGTATTAACTTGTGGACTGGCAGTATTAACTTGTGGACTGGCAGTATTAACTTGGTGATCATCAATGCCATCTTCCTGAAAGCTGCTATCATCATGAGTCCCATCTTGACCTTGTAATTGTACATCATCCACAGATTGAGGTATAATATCTTCAAAGTATGAAGCATCCTTCCAGATTGGCATGAAAATACAATCTTGATCTTTTTGAGAAGATATGTTAGACTCAGAACCTTCTTGCATACCTGTAGAAACATTAGAAAAAGTCCCTGCAACTACTGGCACATAATTCATAGTTTGGGTTAGAGAATCAAGATCAAACAGCCACTTGGGACCATTTCCCTCCAACATAGGTTTATTCTCTAGAAACCCAACATGCAAGTTTTCCTACTTTCCTAGTTATAATGTTTTATACCCTAAAAATTATTGCTACTTAAAGATTACCGAATAATAGGGGGGGGGGTGGGGAAAATGGAAGGGGATGTGTGTAAAATATATAATATATATATATATATATATATATAATGTATAATATTATATATATTTAGGGGGGGGGGGGGGGGGGGGGGGGTTGGATAATATTATATTTTTGGTTTGGGGTTTTTTATTTTTTTATTATTGTTTAAGGATTATAGGGGAATGATTGGGAAAATATGATATTATGGGTTTGATGGGTTTAGGTCTTAACTTTTCGGAATAAATCCGATAGCTGGTGTAATAACCATAAAGAGTTCTTAGGATGGAAGTTGAGGCTTTGACCACGAAGCACTATTTTGTGACATAGCAAGCAGTAAAACTGCTTCTGCCCAAAATGTAGTAGTAACTTAGAATCTGCTAACAGAGTTCTAGCAGCCTCAATAGAGTCCTATTCTGGCGTTCAGCTACACCATTTTGTTGAAGGGTCCTTGCTACACGGTTTTCTCTTTTTTATACTTTTCTCACAGAACCTCATCCATCACATGGTTTTTAATTCAGGTCCCATTGTCACTTCCTGATAATTTTAACCTTCTATCCCTAGGTTTTCTAATTTCCTTGATAAAGTTTTAAGGATCGTGCACTAGTTTCATCCTTAGTTCTTAAAAAGAAAACCCCATGAAAACCGACTAAAATCATCAGTAACTACCAAGACAGTATTTGTTATGCATTAAACTACTCACCAAAAGTTGGACCAAACAAATCCGATATGTAGGCATAAATAGTGGCTTAGTATAAGAAAAAAAAAAAAAAAAAAAAAACAAAAAAAAAAAAAAAAAAAAAAAAAGAAAAAAAAAAAAAAAAAAAAAAAAAAAAAGGATAAAGCCTTTTTGGTCTTACAAAGTGCCTCGATGTTGCTTTGCATTTAAGACATGCAACACAAGTTGTGGGTCATTCTTAAACTGTTTTAAAGGCAAATCTCTTACAAGATTATCTTTTACAAGTTTATTGATATTTTTGAAATTGACATGACCAAGTCTCCTATGCCATAACATTGATTCCTCAGATGTAGCCTTTGCAACTAGACAAGTTAAACCATCTTTGGGAACTATGTTTTTCATATCAAAACTGTACATATTGTTGGGGGGGTATTTGTCTAGGAATTTTAAGTAGTACTTGACTTTCATCAGGCAACTTAAAATTTGGAGACAAAACAAGACATTCAGAATCAGTGAAAAGAAGTCACACATTTGTGAGACACTAAAAAGGTTAAACTTCAACTCTTTGACAAAGTATACATCTTCAAAATCAAGTTTATCTGTTTTTTAATAGTACCCTATACCATGATTCTTCCTCCATTTTGCTCCTCCACCAAAAGTAACAAATCCTCCATCAAATCTTTAAATCGAGAGGTGAGCAATGTTTCCAACATGTGCCCTTGAGCACCACTATCCACAAATCCTTTAACATTCAATGGTAGTTGCTCTGGCACACAAAACTTATGAAGTTAGTTACTTTTGGGGACCCAAGCCATTACTGACTTGGATCTGCCTCGTGCATCAATATAATTATATTTGTTAAAGGTTAATGATGCACCATTGGGTTTGATAGGTCTCCACACCCAACATGCTGAGGGCTTAACAGCATTAAAACCCCTTGTCCTGACAGTATTAACATTTGGTCTAACAGTATTAAAAACTTGTTTAGCAGAATTAATATTTTGAATATTAGACCTCTTTGTTAAAGCTGTATTCTTGTAAAAGGACCTTTGTGCTTGATTTTGAAAATGAGTCTTAGGCCTAGCACAAGAAACAATTGGTTTTGGGTGAGCAGTATTATAAGACCTAACAGTATTAACAAACCTAGCAGTACAGACAGGGTCTGTAACAGGTAACATACCCTAGCAGTACTAAGAGGTTTTGCATTTTTTACAGTTTTCAGGCCAGTCTTCATTAAGACTGCTCTAGGAACCATATGTTTATAAGCATTAGGACAATAATATTGAATGTGATCAAAATCACCACAAATAAAGCATGCTTTGTTATTAAAAACAAAGTTACATCCTAATTGATCAGTTTTCTGACCATTCCAACTTCTTTGGTTCCCCCTAGGTCTCGTGACCTATACATCTCACATACAACTAATTCTTCTACTTGGTTTGACAGTGTTCGCAAGACACTTTCCTTTAGTAGCTGTAGGTATTATTTTTTTCTACTTTTTGGGGTAGACCTCAAACTTCTCCTCATACATCTACACCCAAACTTCCAATTATTGGGGCATCAGTATTTCACTAGCCTTTTTAGTTCTTCTAACCTAACAATTATTTGCATGATTGAAAAACTTTTCTCCATTTTGTTCTACCTGAATGTAGTCACATCATGCTGGATACTGTAACGACTTGGGTTGTATAGTATAAAGAGTTCATCAATATTCCCTTAGAAATATTGGATTTTCAACAGTTTTAACTGACTCTTTCTTAGTAGCAGTAGGTATTTTCTTTTCTACCTTAGGGATAGACTCAACTTCTTCCTCATCATCTGACACCCAATCTTCAATAATTGGGGCATCAGTATTCTCTCTAGCCTTTTGAGGTTCTTCTACCCTGACATGATTAGCAGGATGGAAAAACTTTTCTTTCCAAGCTTTGTCTACCTTAAATGGAGATACAACAGAGCTAGTTTCAGTAACAGTCTTGGGTTGTTGTGTTAAAGAGTCATCAGTATTCTCCTTAGAATTATTTGACTCTCTATTACAAACAGTGGTTGGCTTTAAACCTGAATCCCTAGGACCATACCCATTTACCTCAGGTTGTTTGAATTCCTCAAGACCTGAATAAGACAAGTCTAAAGGTGTTGGTCTGTTGAGAATTAAAGGATGAGGTGAGGGGACAGCAGTATAACCAAAACCCCTTTTGCTTTTGTCAGTTACCTGACTTGCTAACAAATCATCTAAGTCTTTAGATGATTTCTCAAACTTTGCTAGCTTAAATTCAAATCCCTCTTTTTCTTCCTTAACTTTTTCAAGTTCAGTCTTAACTAATCCCATTAGATAATCCTTATGACCTACACTTCTTTTCAACAAAGCAATCTCTTCAGAAAACAAGACTTCAGATTCTTTATATTTAACAACTTGTGCTTCTAAAATTGACAGACCTCTTTTATAGGTAGATGCTTTAAAAGCAGTATCATCTAATTTAACTAGTAAATCATCATACTGTTTTTTAAGTGCTTCATAATTTTGCAAACAAGTTTTAGAACAAGATTTATCATTTGATACCTCAGAATCAGAGAATGCCATGAGAGCCATGTTTGCTTGAATTTCATCCTCTGCCATATCACTCCAATCAAATCCACCACCATCTATAGCACACATTGCCTTCTCAGAAGCATCTTCAATCCTTACTGCCTTTGATGAGTTCCCTTGGTTCCAATTTCTGTTGTCTTTGCTTCTTGGAACTCTACATTCTCTAGCAAAATGTCCCATTTTGTGACAGTTGAAACATTCTACCTTGGATTTGTCATATCCAGCAGTACTGCTTCCATCAATGATTATCTTCCTTCCAGTTCTTTGATAGAACTTCCTTGCCCTCATGCTCAACAGTGCCATATTCCACTTTAGATCCATCTCTTCTAAATCATCATCATGAATTTGCTCAAGATCTTCATGAACAAGCTGAGACCCTTGTGGTTGTGTGGACAAAAAGGCATAAACTGTGGCATCACTAAAACTAGCAGTACTAGTTTCAGTACTAGCAGTATTAGCAGTATTAACCTTAATGTTGCCAGTACTAACTCCAGTGTTAACAGTATTAATAGGATTAGTACTGCTTGGACTGGTAGTGGTTAGAAATGCCAAGTTCTTATCATCAACAGCAACAGTTCTTTTAACCTTTTGTTCAACAATTTTAAAATTGTTGTACAAATCATCCAAACCCATAGTTTCAAAGTCGGGTTTGTTCATCCAGACAACTACATGAGTATCCCATTCTGAAGGTAAGCTTCTCAAAAACTTAACATTCAAATCCTCTGGAGAAGTATCTACACCAAGAATTGCCAATCTACTAACAAGCTTTTGAAGCCTGTTAAAGATAGAGTCCAAAGATTCTGAGCTTGTAGCATTAAAGTTTTCATATTGTTGCTTTAGTAAGGCCTTTTGTGTCTTCTTTGTAGCATCATTTCCTCCAAAGCGAGCTTTAATAGCAATAAACATAGATTGAGCATCAGCATACTGGTTAAAGGTAAGCTGATGTTCATTTGGAAGAGCCATGAGAAGAAGACTTCTTGCTTTGACATCATTTTTCTTACAGATCTTTTCTTCAGTAGTTGAAGGCACAGTCATCTTTAATGCAGTTGATGGACCTGATTCTGGTGCTGTAATAGGAATAGGTACCCATGAATTCCCATATTCTATCACCTCCCATAAAGCATAGTCTTGAATCTGAAAGTACTGCTTAATCCTTATTTCCCACATCTCATACTCTCCTAGTTTGAGTATGGGAAGCTTTGCCAACGAATTATTTTGAGAATTTTCTAACTCCATATTCCCTAGATCAAAGTATCTCAAAGCACAGGCTCTGATACCACTTGTTGATCCCACGCCTTGATCGATTCTTTAGTATATAAAGAGTTTGTTACCTTGGAAGATTCCAAAATAACAAAGATTGAGACTTTGTGAATATACCAAAGTGTATGCGGAAACTACACTTTGATACTCTAGAGAAATGTATGAAACAGTAACGATCACTCACAAACAATAAATACCAAAATCACTGCTTCAATATTATCAATAATACGAGTACTCTCTAAGTACTGGGGTTACACAACCTTGAAGCAATTACAAATTCTCTCTAAGTGTATATCTTAAAGTACTAACTATACACAATTGTCTTCCAATCTACAATAGGGAACTTTGTTGATAAAGATTCATTCTATGGAGCTTCTTCTCTTGGTTTTATTATACAGAAAATGTTTGAGTTTTCTTCTCTCAGGTCCTACTTCCAGCTTTTGTCTCTTCCTTGTTGTTTTTCTAGGGATAGACTTCTTCCTCTTGGTTGCTGGTTCATTGACAGTTTCATTGACAGTTCTTTTTCCCACCTTTTTCCTCTGTGCACCGACTCTTCTTCCACAATCTTTTCAGTAGTCCTTTCTTTTTCAGCATCCATAGGCACAAACCTTTGATTAAAATCCCAAAGCTTTTCAAAAATTGGCCTTATTTCATTGTAGGACATACCCTTGAAATCATTGATCTTGAAATTCCCCTGATTCTTCAAGTATTTTATCATGTTCCTTCTAGCTTGGGCAATGGACCTTGGCTTCATTTTTAAAGAATGATATCTAATAACAGAAGGATCATTCCAGTCAATTACCTTTGCAGTCTTAGCTTCATCCATTGCCTTTTTCTTTTCCTCTTCTTCCCATTGTCTTGCAATCTCTGCATCTCTAGCAATTTGAGCTCTTTGCTCCTCATTCATCTGCTCTTCAAGCCTAAGTGCTTCAGCATAACTCAATCTTTCTTGCTCAAGCTCCTTCTTGGATTTCTTCTTGGGCTCTTGCTTCTATTCATTATACCTGTTTCCCTTATCTTTTCTTTCTTGCACCTTCTTCTTGAGGTCAAAGTAGCAGTTCCTCCAGCAGTACTAACTTGTACTTCAGCAGTACTAACTGGTGGAACTTCTTCACTAGCAGTATCTTTCTTCTTACCAGCAGTACTAATCTCATCACTAACTTTCCCACTGCCCTCTTGCTCATGGATGATTTCAGTTGGGGTTACTTCTTGTATGAAGAGTTCAGTTTCAGTGCTTGCTTTTTCATGAACTCCTTCATCATCCTGAAAACCTTCATTAGAGAACTTCCTCCCCTGTTTGGAAGAATCATCTTCACCAACTTCAGTATCTGAAAGAACAAACCTGGAATGTCTTCTTGCCTTCCCAACCTTTATCTGAGATTCAAGCTTCTTGACCCTGAGAATAAGCTTTGTGTAGGCAGAACTGTATATTTTCTTAGTCTGTGACAAATCAGCCTCTAGAACCCCAATCCTGTCAGAAAGAGTAGTTATCAAACCCATCAATTCTTGTAGTTTCAAACTACCCTCCTCACGTCCATGTGAATGAACAGCATGGAGAGGTGAGTCATTGGGAGTAGGAGGATGATATTCGGTACCAGGCTGTGTTGGTGAATATTGTGAAGGTGAGGGATGAGGAGGTGATGGTTGAGTAGGAGATGGTTCAGGTGTAGGTGAAGATGAAGGTGTTGGGGAAGGTGAGGATGTGATTTTAGAAGGTGAGGGTGAGGATTCAGCAGCATCTAACATAGAGGGAAACAAAGGAACCTCCTGTCCTGAAAACCCCTTGGTGGATCTCTTCATGTTACTAAACACCTTCATTGTAAGAGATGGAACAGAATAGAACCTTGAGTGTTGTTGGAACTTGTGTCTCTGCATATCTAGGCAAAGTTGAATAAACCTGGGATACATCAAAAACTTATGGGGACTAGATATGTTAGACACCATATGGTCAAAGATCATCCTAGAGAAATTAAACCTCCTATTTGTAGCTAAACAAATGATAGCCGCTGCAATATTGCTACTAAACTGCTCCCAAGCAGTCTTCTTGGGCTTAATCAGTTGAAGATATGAGATGAATAAGAAACCTTCATGAGGTGAAAAAAGCACCTTTCTGTGGTTAACTTATCTGAGTTAGTAGCATACCCCATAAGTGCCAGTTGAGCAAAAATCTCTGAAGATGGAAGAGAGATAAGGCCGTCTTTATCATCCAGTTTGAGATGTCGCCTTATAGAACCTTCAGTGATGGAAAGCGAGTGACCATCAATCGTAGCATGAATCTTAACATTGCCATCTTCATTAGTCACAATCTCAGCAGTCCTCCAAAATTGTTTAATAAAAGATACGCACACCTCGGGCTTTTTACGGATGTGCATTACAAATATGACTTCGATTAATGAAGTCAATGATTTGGATGAACCCTGCACTTAGGGTGATTTTTCCAAAATACGCATCCATATGTGTTTGTACAAATTTTTCTAAGTTTGCATGGATGTAATTTTGTGTAGTCAGTGGGATTTGATCGTGTAGGGAATGTATTAGGTAGGAGAATGGTAAATTGAATTTGATAGAGAAAACAGAGGGATACAATTTGACCAATATTAATAAGAATCATGAAAGATCTTACGAATTTATAGGATGTGCACGAAAGTCCAATTGGTTAAAGGCCTATTCCTATGTAATTTGGCGGGAAAATATCTCAACGGCTTATCAAGGAATGAAAAATTTTGTTAGGCCCAAAACAGTACTACGGTCATCCAGCAGTACTAAATTTGGCCTAGCAGTATTAAAATTTGCCCAGCAGTACTAACTTATATTGAAACAACAGGTTGGCAACGTCAAGAGAAGGTTGATGTTTCGGTTCTTAAAAGGAGCAGCAGCATCAAAAACGCAAGAAAAAGTAACAGCAGGTATGTGATGGTTAGTACTGCTACATATTGGTTAGTACTGCCAATAAAATTTTTGTACTGCTTGTTATTACGTTGAGCTGTTGAGTCAAGGGAGAGGTTATTGTTGCTTGGCTCATGGGTTAATGCTGCTTGTTGAGTTGATTACAACTGTTTGGACTCGAAGTTGTACTTGTACTGTTACAAGGTGTCGTATGCAACAAGCAAAGGAAAGTTTATGCTGCTCGTATATTATTAATGTTGCCAAGTCTATTGTTAGTGCTGCCAAGGTTAATTAATACTGCTCGTTGATATTTACTACTGCCAAGAATATTATTAATGCCGCTTCTATGCGTTAATGCTGCTAATCTTGAAAGTTAATACTGCCAGCATTAAAAGTTAATACTGCCAGCATCAGAAGTTAATACTGCCAGTAGTAATTTCAAGTGTTAATACTGCTTGGGTTTTCGAACTGTACACTTAATGCTGCTGCTTGATTTTTAGTACTGCTAGGTTTAAAAAGCAGTTACTACTATTCTTATTGGTCGTGGTTTATTAAGTTTGTACTGCTAGCATTAAGAGCAGTTAGTTAGTACTGCTTGGAGCTTAATGGAATTAATACTGCTAGCATTGTTCGATATTGGATACCACACACAGATTGATTTTGGTTTAAATGTTTAATGGCTCGTTTTTGGAATTATTGTTTAATTGGTTACGAAGAGGATTACTTATCATTTATTTGAAGATGAAGTGGATTTTCACGGGTTTGTGTTCTTATTATATCTTTTGGTCTTGGAGATAACTTGTTTGGTTATATACGGTTTATGATGAAGACTTGATAAAACTAGTTTTTACCTGATGTAAGGAGATACATTGTAGTACTCACAGGTATTTACTATCACGTGGTCAGTGACTCATGTATAGGCATGCGGATTTATCAAGAGATCAAGGTCTACTCATAAAACGAAGAAGAAGATTATGATTTCTTATCATATTATAGTGCAAGACATAAGACACAAGTTTGGGTTATTCTACTTCAGCATTAAGTATGTTATACTTAGTTTTCTTCATTAGTGATCATTACAAAGAGCCTATAGAATTCAAGATTCAAGAGATGGTTAATATACTTTTCATGGGAAGCTTATTGTTCACATATTTAATCATCTACATGCATCACTTGAGGGGAAGGTTCACAGGTTGCTTATCTACATAAGACCCCTATTGGATGATTACAAAAAGGGGAAGAAGATTCATGATTTGCAGCTTATTATTACGGTGGCATGTTCAAGGAGATCTTAAGTCAAGGGGAAGCATTGTTTCTTTCATGAAGATTGTTTTATAATATCAAATAGGGGAAGATTGTTGGGAATTCTGATTTGATGATTACAAAATCTTATATGCAACAATGAAGAAAGAAGAAACAACGAGGACTTAAGATGTAATATTAGGTTAGCTTAATATGTAAGCTAGGTTTTTATTGTAAACCCTAGCCTCTCTAGTTTATAAAGAGAGGCAGGGAGTCTGGTTTAGGCATTCATCCAGAAAAGTGTGTGTACACAAAGTGAAAAAGATATAGACGTCTAGTGTAGAGATGGTGTAGCCTCAATGTAATCAAGGTTTTCCTTGATCCCTGTTATAGTTCATTGATGTAACCGTATTGTCTTGATCAAATAATATTGAGGCTGTGGAGAATGTTTGGTAAAAACCATGTTCAATATTTTTATACCGAGACCCGAAAACAGTCAGAAGGTGACTGAAATGCCCTCGCAAGATTTAGAAACAAGAAAATAATTAAATTATATTTAATTAAACACTTTTATTAAATAAAAATATTTAATAAATTAGTCATCATTTTATTCAAAAACGTTTGTTGATAACGCAAATATTCGGGTTAAAAATTTCTTTTTGTTTTTACTTTCGGACAAGACATAACCGGGTTTCCAAATGAATAACAATTATTTTTATAAATGTTATAAACAAATTTATGAAATAATATCAAGTAAATACTCGTTTTATGGGAAAAATGATTTGGAAAACAATGGCGCAAGTTTCGTGCCTTGAATCATTAGTTAAGTCGCTCAAACAAGTCCCGAACCACTATTCTACAAAATAATACTCAAAAGTTACCCCTTTGGTCCCTGTGGAAATATTACACAAATAACCCTAAACTATTGGCAACTTGACACTTTTCTTATAACTTTTAATATAAAAATAAAAGTTATATAATTTTTTTCATTATCATTCTTATAAAAACACGCACACACCCTCTTTTCTCTCTCTCTCTCATTTCCGGCCAGCCACCGCCGCCGCCGCTCCCCATCAACCGATCTATCCGATCTACTACACCACTCTCCGCCACGCGCCACTCCCCATCACCTGCCACCACACCCCCCACTGCCATCCCCATGCCACCATCACCACATCCACTACGACAGCCACCATAGAAGGGTTCGTTTGGTTTTGTTTTTCATAGACTAGGGTGCGTGTGGTTTATTCATGGCACCACCAGGGTGCGTTTTGTTTGGGTATCAACAAAAGGGGTGCGTTGGTGTTGTTTTCAGCCGACGAGGGTGCGTCTGGTCCGGGTAAAAGCACCACAGACGGGTGCGTTTGATATACACCACAAGGGTATGTTGGCTTCGTGGCTCAGCCACCACCCAATAAAGGGTGCGTTTGTTTTATTAAACCCGAAAGGGTGCGTTTGGCAGCCCCTCACCACAAGGGTGTGTTTGTTTCCGTGGCTAACACCAAACAAGATGCGTTTGGTTTTAAACATATCACCAGGGGGTGCGTTTGGTTGCGTTTGGTTTTCATAAGCCGCACCAAGGGTGCGTTTGTTTGTTATTAACAACCCAAGAGGGCGTTTAGTTTCGGGTTAACACCATCGAAGAGTGCGTTTGACTGTGACAGCCAACAAAAAGAGTGTGCTTGGTTTGTCTCGACACCGAATAGGGTGCGTTTGGCTGTTAAAACAGCCATAAGGCTTGCGTTTAGTTCGGTTATAAAAACCACGCAGGGTGCGTTTGGTTCGGTTCAGCGTTTAGGGTGCGTTGTGTTTATTATAAAACATCAACAGTGCGTTTGGTTATAGGTTTATCAGCCAAGGGTGCGTTTGGGGTTAGTAGAAAAACATATAGGGTGCGTTTGGTTTGGCAGTTAACCAAACAGGGGTGTTTGGTTTGCTGGATAACACCGTAAGGGTGTGTTTGGTTGTGCAGAAAACACTAAGGGTGCGTTTGGGGTTAGTAGAAAAACCGTAGGGTGCGTTTGGGTGTGTAGAAAACCATTAGGGGTGCGTGTGGGTTTAGAGAAGACAACAAAGGGGTCCGTTTGGTTGGTTTAGCAGAAATAGGCGCGTTTGGTTTAGCGAAGCAACATAGGGTGAGCTTGGTTTACAAAAATGGACTAATAAATATATTTTAATATTTGATAATAAAACCGGATATAATGGTGGTTTAAATTGGTTAAATAAATGTAATATTTATTATTTGGTTTAGTTAAAATATATATATATATATATATATATATATATATATATATATATATATATATATATTTAAAACGCGCGAGTAATTGCAAAACGGATTGATTGAAAAAGGATTTGAGTTATATAGCTTTAAGATTGTTTAATTTATAATTATACAATAAACCGATACATAAACGAAAGTTATACTTTTACAACAACGCAACTAGTTTAGTTAAAAGTCGTAACGAAACACTAAATTATAAAATATTATTTTATAATTCTCGACTGGAAGATAAAGTCATAATGATTGTAAAAGCTTTGAAAATGTCGTTTATATATTATGAAGCTTTAAAACGTGCGTTCACTTTTATACGAGAACTATTATTAAGTAAATTGGTGATTTCCCGAACGCGTGTCGAAACGTTTTGCTTCAGTTATTTTTCTCACGTTTCTTATTTAATACTTACAAAGTATTATATACCTCGATTATTTATTTGATTGGTTTTCTTTGTTATATAATTCACAGTATGAATTATATACTTGACACATTTTTCATATGTAATATATACGGAATATATTACATACATTGCGTTACTTTCGATTTATTTTATTTAACCAACCACCCAAACCATTACAACTTGGAAATCTAAATCTTTATCAACGTGTCGCGTTGACGTAACCATTCATCGGGAAACCCAAATGCATCACTCTAGAGTAGGGGAAATAGCCGTTAAGATAAACCGCAACTTCTTGGTCGAGCCGTTTTGGTTTTCGTTTGTGCTATGATTAATATGTGCAGTTCTGCAAATCGTTCTAAAACATCAAGGTGAGTTTATAGCCCTATGTTTTACTTGTTTTACATATATTTTTGGGGTGAGAACATGATTGTTTGCAAATGCATTTACATGGTTAATTACAAATTGGTTTACATATTTATTTATATATCTCGCGATGAGATACACTACTTGGTCCTAATTTTTGCTATAACTTGGTTATACACTCATAGGCATATCTCACGGTAAGATACAACATTGGTTTTTACTTAGGGATGCAACAACTATACTTTCACTCGAATGATTATGGATTAGCTTAGGTTGCATAAACTGTAAATCACTTGGAGGGTGAGCGCGAATGTTATGAAATAGATCTATTCGGGATTGACAATCCCCGTTCGGGTGATTAGCTATCACTGGGCAAACGAACGTTATAACATGTCGGAATACGATTGGTTGAGTCTTCAGGGCCAACAATTACATACACATGGATATTTTCAGAAATGCCCGGGTGTTCTTGGAGGGGACACCTATGATGGGTACATATTATTTTCATTACTCTCGGAGTGTTCTGGAGTGAAACACTACGATGTGTACACTCTTACTATGCCTTGGAATACAGTGGCATACAGAAAGTCTACGTCCGCAGTTTTCATGAACTTAGAGTAATTGTAATCATTGTTTTATACTCACATGGATATTTACTGTGCCTTGAATAAAGTGGCAATACATACTTGAAACATTTTGGTGATATATATATATAAATATCATACATGCTTTGAACAATTGCGGTACAACGATCATACGTATATTTTTGTGACTATTTGGGGATTGAAATGGTCATGCATACTTTACAACTATTTGATTTCTAAAAATCATACATACATTTTGGAAGGACATTTAAGGATTTTAAATGGTCATACACACTTGACAGAACTTTGGTTCAGCATTTATACTTAAACAAATCTATGAACTCACCAACTTTAATGTTGACACTTTTTAAGCATGTTTTTCTCAGGTGAATTAGATGCTTGGATTATTTGATGTGCATTGGAGTCTAAACTGACAAGATTTCATTCATGGATTTCTACATACATACAAGTGATCAAATCTCGTTGTGTTAATTTCAAGCTTTTCATTGTGATGCAATTATGGGACAAACATTATATCAATTTCAAGGAAATCAACGAGATTACTTTTCAAACGACACATTTAGAGGTCGTTCTCTTGTATCTAGCGTTGTGTATTATGAAGTAACGCCCCCGGACATACTTCTGCTGCGACACGTTTTTGGGGGTGTTACAATAGGTACATAGCACTGGGCCTATAGAGAACTAAGTTGCATATTTTACCCTAGACTTATAGCCGTTTTCGTAAATATACATCACAGCCACACATTTTCAAAGTGCATACACACTACTTGCTTACTTGCTTACATTACTTGTTACATTAAGTGCTTACATGACATACATATATATACGTTTACATCCCTTTGCGTATATCACACAATTATTTATATAAGAGTCATTTATATGAATCCTAGAGCATTTCTTTAGACATTGTGAGTTGCACAATGGTCTCATTTATACCTCAGACATTGTGAGTTAGACAATGGTCTCATTTTACTTCTTAGACATTGTGAGTTGCACAATGGCCTCATTTCGTTCTCAAGCATCGTAAGTTAAGCAGTTGCACAATGATCTCATTTATACCTCAGACATTGTAAGTTACACAATGGTCTCATTTGACTTCTTAGACATTCTGAGTTGCACAATGGTCTCATTTCGTTCTCAGACATTGTAAGTTAAACAATGGTCTCTAAGAATATTATTTTTCTTCATAGCTTTATCCAATATCGTATTACACGGAGACCGTCATAATTTTTGTTTACATGGAATTATTTATGAATCTAAGTATTACAAGTCTTGTATGGGCGGGACTTGTAATAGGAGGATTGATATGATAATCGCTATGTTGACTTGTTCATAAAGACCTTTACCTTGTTTACTCTAACCGAGTACTCATTAACTATCTTGAACTCTAGGACGATATTCCTTGGTAGTTTTATTCCCCGCCCTCGAAGACGAGTTTTAAACACTCGCCCCATACTCATTAGAAGCACATTCATCGTCATGTTATCCATCACCTTGAAGGTTATGTGAGTACGCGTATTGCATCGGAAATTATTAAGTAGGATTATTTATAATCTCTTTATTTGAAAGGATTGGGACGCCTCTTCAGTTAAATAAAGAAATTGTAAATCCCCAAACCATAAGTTTATTATTTCTTACTTACATAAATTAGGACGATCCTCTATGTAAGTAATGAATTATAAATGAGCGGGCTTAATGGTATCCAATATGACACGAGTATGAACTCGAACCCGATAATCACCGGAATCCATGAAAATGTCTAGAAACACAATCGTGTCTTACCACTCAGCAAAATTTTAAGGCCTCGCTTGGAACTACATGATCTCATTCTTAAGATATTACTTTTGCCGTTGCAAATCCTTACAACCACGAACTGTTCGTGTAACTAACAGACTTGTTACACACTTGAACTAATGGAGTTGATTCATCCTCGAACTAATGACTGAGTACCATATTCCGCCACCTATCACATAAACTCTCCCGCAAGCTCCTCGCATTTGTTAAACTTTATTCTGGGAATATTGTTTCTTGAAATGTCCTCACTCTTGGCATCCCATCACCGTTTGTTATAGTTATTGTTGTTATGGTTGCTGTTGTTGGGTCCTGGAGCGGTCTCATCTTGTACAAGTCTATTCATCAAGTAATACAAACCTCCCTTGAACGAGCTAAACACTTGTCGATACAATATTCACTACAAGAAAAAAGTCTTTTAATGACACACAAAGAGTGTCAGAAAATGTCAAAAAAAGTGTCACTAAAAGACTTTTTTTTTCACCTTCACTTATAAAAAGTGTCATTAAAAATCCAGGTGGTAAAAGTATATAGTGACACAGTTTACTGACACTTACTAGTGTCAGGATAGGTTGAGACTATTTCTGACACATATATGTGTCACTATTGGCCACTAGTAAAGCAACTGGTCATATGTACTCTTTATAGATGCATCTTAGGCTCTTAGGCTGCTATATTTATTCCAAATTAACTGATGCATACAAAAAACTGAGATTAAAATCTATTTCTTATTTCAACCATATATTGATATACACCAAGTATTTGCCTAACCATGAACAAGAAACGAACATCTTTCTAAAGTACGAAATGCAAATCAACGCAATTCAACCAAATATAACTGAGATAAAAAAAGAAAAAAAATAGGCATGCTTGGACTTCGCAATCCTCATGTCGCTTAATTGGTTCCTGCACGTACAAAAACTGCTCAAAGGCTTACACGTATAAAAACTACATATTTGTGTTTAAAGTAAACCTAGCAAACCTCATGTGGGTAAGATTTTTATCATCATGGGTTGAAAACAATAACTGGGTCAAAAACAACACAATAACAGGTCATTCGGGTCATTTTACTCAAAAACAATAACATGTCAGTGGGTAACATGGGTCAATTTACTCAAAATTCATGTTAGAAATAATGCATAAAATAATGGGTTGACCCAACCCCGCCCATTTTCCCCAAGACCCTTTTTACCCATTTCTAAACGATGACTTGTTTGACCCATGACCCATTTGACCCACCGTGTAGGATCCCGTTTAACACTTCATAACACGAATCAATCACGGATCAAGAACTGGAAATGAGAAAGAGAGGTGAGTTGTTCTAGAGAGAGAAAGAAGAGAGAGAGAGAGAGATGAGAGAATATGGAAAATGATATTATTTAGAAAATGAACAACTAACTTTTCCAAAGAGGAAAAGTTACTTATATACCCTGACACATTAAGTGACGTTCGGGATAATTGACTAGGACCCAGGCTCGGGTTTTGCTTGGGATTAAACCCGAAACATATACAATATTAGATTAACTATCGAGCCCGATTCCCGATATTATACTATTACAACATTAACTAATTAAATGACCGAGACTCGTACACGTAATGAACGAACTTCCTGTTCGGCTCAATATTTTGAGGCTAACAATCTCCCCCGAAGTGAGTTCATTGATGACACTCCTTCATGAGATAAATGAGATTGCTTTTGTCGTTTAAGCTCATGTGGTCTTGGTCTTTTTCTTTGTTCTTTGTTGTAGGTTTGTTCCTTCATGCTTTGCGATCTAGACTTTGAGCCTTTGTCATTGTCTTTATCGTCTATGCCATCTTGCGATCTTGTGTCTTTGACCAACATTCTCATACTATGCCTTATCTTGAAAGCTTCAAATCAGAGTTTGCGGAAGTCTTTGTCTTTAAATCTTGAGCTTTCTAGATAGTATGTCTTTGTAGATTGAGCATTTGAATGGGATTGAGGTTGCCGTTACCACCGTTTGACCTGCAGGTTTACGTTAGTGATAAACAAGAAAATTGATTTGAAAATCAATCGACGTGTCACTCGTAAAAGTGTTTTTGTAACACATCGGGAGTTTTAAGCTTTTTATCAAAATTCATCAACCGTCAATTCATTTACTAGACCAAATTGATATCCAGTTGTCACAAGTTTGATTCATATAGAATCTCGCAAGTCACCTACCGAGAGCTTGTTTGAGGTTGACTCAAGCAGGATTTCCATCTTCATTGTGAATACTAAAAGTATCACTCTGATGTTCTGGCAAATATCACAAGGATATTGCGTAGGACTCTTGATAACAGCTTGTAAACTTGATGATGTTCAACAAGTGTTTTAAATGGAATGTGTCCTAACGAGATTTTGATTGATCTCTTGGCTCTAGACTCGATTAGTGCATTTTGGTTTTAGTACTCGGAGGCTGGAGCAGATTGCCACCTATTCAATATCAACGATCTCAGAATGAGATGTCAATAGATAACGTGTGTATCTCCGTGACAAATGAGACAAGTTTCTGTTGAGAGAAACCCGAATGGCTGGGAAGGGTTGTGCATTGCATCACTGGGTCCATGATGTCGTTTTCAATGTCAGCAATCAACTTGTGATTCTGACAGCATATGTATTGACCCGGTTTCTGCCTTAAGTTGTGTGGAGGGCTTCTTTCTTTAGACCCTTTATCCATACATTTCTTTTTAATTCTTCAACGCCTTTAATGCTTACCAGGACGTCATTACTAACACCTTGTTGTGATTGTTCCAGTGTTAACTCAATCTTAGTCGGCATTATTCCCATATACATTCATCTCCAATCATACCTAAGGACTGCTATTTCTAACTTTGGATTATCCTTGGGTAGATCCTCCGGTTCTGGTTGGATCATAGGATTGATTCCTAACCTAACCACCTTATGACTTTAGATTCGTCATGAAATTAAGATGTTGTTGGGTATAAGATCGAACTTTAAAACCTTTTCTTCAGCATATTGAGTCGAATAGATCATATTTTAATTACATTTTCTCCCCTTATTTTAAATAATAAACACTTAGTTTTTGAAATACCTTGTGATTAAAATATGTCTTGAAAAATCTGTGGGAGAAAATATGGTCAGCATGAATGGTTTGGAACATTTTGATAATGTTTTGAATACATAAGAATGGTCGTTGATGATGTATCCAAGAACATTAAAACTTTGTTTTTCAAAAAACTCCCCCTCAAAAATAGGACCAATTGAGAAATTGTTGTCTTTTGAAAACATTGTGAGGGTTGGAGTGTTGAACACACAATTTTGAAAGATTATGAATTGTCATCGAGAAATTCTTGAAAAATTATGTTCAACTTTTTGAAAAACCAAATGTTAGAGGACTTCTCTTCTAACGCTAAGGGTAAGCGCACTGATACGTACACTATCCTTTTTCTTGAGCTAAAAACATTGAATGTCTTGTAAGAACAACTCAAGACCGAGAAACGTTAATTTTCTCGTTGTGAGGATAAGTTATAAACCTTCCTTTATTTGAAGTCCGGGTTATGTACTGATATTTGCACATAAGCCATTTAGAAAATTAGAAATGACATGTTTTGAAACTATTTGCAACTCTCGCTCGAACTTCATTTACACACCCGTGTCAATGTTAATCGACATTTCTAAGCACGTAAATGTTATCGATTCCAAGAGACATGTCGAGAAGAATCTTTTTGGAAATTTTCTGTTTTTCTGATTTTGTATTTTCTTTTTGAAGTTTTATATTTTTGTATTTTGCTTTTCTCAAAAATATGTACATAGTGATGTTTGATGATGATATCAAGCAGTCTCATTTGTCAGAACCTCCAGATCAGCTGGAGTCAAACATCTCATACCAATCCTTCTGACAAGATACTTAAACCAATCCTCAGGAAGGGCTTTCGTAAACATGTCAGCTAATTGGTATTCAGTTCTGACAAAATATAATTCAATTATACCATTTTCAACCTGTTCCTTTATGAAATGATACCGAGTATGGATGTGCTTTGTTCGCGAATGTTGTACGGGGTTGCATGATATTGCTATGGCTGACTGAGAGTCGCAATACAATGGTATTTTGTTGTAGTTGAAAGCCATATCTTGAGTGTGTCCTCATCCACATTAATTGAGCACAAACTTGCAGATAACGCCACTACTCTGCTTGCGAAGACATTGCAGTGCAATTTTGTTTCTTTGACATCCAACTTACTTGCTTATCACCATGGAAATGTATCCCTCTAGATAGGCTTTTACGGTATTAAATGAATCGAACATGATCTGCATCTGAAAATGCTGTAGTTCAAGCCAGAATCCTTTGAGTTACCAGAGTCTCATGTAATGGTACCCTTTAGGTATTTAAAGATTCTTTTAACCTCCTTGAGGTGCTTTTTCCTTGGTCTTGCTTGATAACGTGCATAGTAACATACTGCTTGCACTATGTTTGGTCTACTAGATGTCAAGTACATGAGTGACCCAATTTTACTACGATAATCAGATTGGTCTACGGGTTCTCCACTCAAATCTACATCTAGTTTAGGGTTTAGTAGCCAATGAGTTTTTTTTTTTTTTTCTATACCAATAGAGTGACAATTGTCCATATTATGCTTTTTCAAAATTTTTAAAGCGTACTTGGCCTGATTAATAAAAATACCTGGTGGATCTGAAGTCCTAAAAAGAATTTCATCTCCCCCATTAAGGACATTTCAAATCTATTGTGCATTAACTTTTCAAATCTTTTTGAATATTTAGGGTTTGTAGACCAAAATTATGTCATCAAACGTAAATCTGACACAAGTAGAATATCCTCCCGTATTTTATCTGAATAAAGTTGGGGCAATTTTATACTTTAGTAAAGCCTTTGGACATCAGGATGTTGGAAAGTTCATTACCATGCTCTTGGAGCTTGTTTAATCCAACAAAGCTTTCCATCGGAGGTAGACTTTTTTGGATGATCTGGATCATACGAACCCTTCTGGTGACGAAACATAAACCTCCTCCTCAGTGGTCCATTAATGGAAATTCCGTTTTCACGTCCATCTGATAGATTTGCGGAACAGGTACTTGTGTGATGCGTAGGCACAAAAATCCGAAATGCTTCCAAAGCGAGCAAACTGGTGCAAATGATTCTTCGAAATCAATACCCTCTTCATGAGCATAACCTTTAGCTACAAGTCGTGCCTTTGTTTTTTTTTTTTTTTTTTATTGCGAATGACAGTTGATCTTCATCCGTTGGTTCTCTCCATAACCACTTTTTGATAAACTTTATATCATCTTGACAAATGTTTGTCGACTAGTTCCCAGGATTTTAGTCTGTCGAATGCGTGAAAGTTAATCCTGCATTGCTTGATCCATGCCGATTCAGCATTGCCTCCTTAGTTCTTTGGTTCAAACAATACTCACCGTGTGCGCGACATACACATTTCAGGATCTGTGGCAAGCTGTGTTCTTGTTTGAACTGGCATGGTTTGATTTCCTGAACTTGGTCTGAAATGGATGAATCTTCTTGTCTATCGGTAATCATGTCTTTGTGTTGAAATGAATGAACGATCGGTATTATCAATGTTGCGTGAGGAAGACTCACCAGTTTCTTGTACCCGTGTACAAAAAGGATTGATTAATTCAACTTCTTGAAATGATGCATTCGGTGCTTGATCATTGTTGTTGTCCTCAGCATGACCGTGTGCTGGGGTCAGAGTTGGTATATGCTGATGCATTTTGTCCTGGAGGTTCGAGGTCTGAAGAGACATTTTCAACACAAACATCTTTGTCGTTGTGTGTGGGAGGTCTGAATTCGTTGTGATTAGAATTAATTTTTTGTTTTCATCACTTGATATGAATGGACTCAACTATTAAGCGTGTTCTCTTATTGTAAACACGATATCCCTTCGACTGAGTAGATATTCCCAACTTGAAACATGTGATCCCCTTTTTCTTTATCTTATACAGATTTTCCCCATCTCCTAGTTATGTAACAAATGCAACCAAAGATGTGAAGATGTTTATTGAGGTTTCCTGTCATTAATGATGTATAAGCTGTATTTCCATGAGTCGATCTGATGATTGGTTCTATTATGAGTTATAGCATGGGTTGCAAATACTTCAGTCCAAAATGATAATGGAAGCTTAGAAGCTGAGAGCATTGTTCGAGAAGCCTCAAGAAGAGTGTGGTTCCGTCTTTCGACAATGCCGTTTCTGTTAAGGTGTTCGAGAGGGGAATTCTGATGTTCAATGGCCTTCTTCTTCTGATAAATTAGCATGGAGTGTTCTTGTCAAGAACATCTGTGCCATCTGTCAGTACGGACAGGTAATAACTGAGCTTGAAGATTGCGTTGAATCATCGTGAGAAAGTCTTTGAGTACTTATGGTGTCTCATTACTTGTATCGTAGAAAAAGAGTCAAGTGTATCTTGAATAGTCATCAACAATCCACAAGGATTTATATTTCTTTACCATTTATGCTGCAACCGATTGGACGCACACAAGTCATGTGATGCATATTCCTTCCTTGGTACTTGGACAGCTTTTGACTTAATGGCTTCTTTTAGCCTTTACTCATTTCATAAGAGAACAAAGTTGATCCTTGACATACTTTAACTTAGTAAGCCTGTCACAATATCATTCTTTGTGAGTAAGGTGGATGTAATCGATGTTAAGTTGAGAAAGTCTTCGATGCCATTAACCATGCTTGAGTTGGTGGTTAGCTTTAGCCATGAAACAGATTTAAGAGTTGGTATGATGTTGTTTTATGAAGAGAATTTGGTAGTAGTTCAGATCCATGTTACAGTTAGTAATTCATTTTACCTAAAAGATCTCTCATAAAATATTGTAGTTTTCTAAAAGCAAACCTCCAATCCGCATCTACAGAATTGCAACCGAGAAAGGATTGTGATTGGGCCTTCGACATAATAACCGTTGGATAGTGTACATTCCTTGGATTTAGATCTCCATAACCAGAATTGGAGCATATTAATCATTTCTCCAAACGAAACAGTACCCATAATTTCTCCACAAAATTTACACAACAGCTTGTGATTGCCCGTCTTGCTTTGTTGCATCCAGAGTAATTTGATATCTCAAGACATTAGTAATCCTAGAGGGACAATGTTTATAGTGGACTAATAATTGTTGATACATCCTCTTTCCTGATTTTAGGTCTATCCATTATACTTTTTGGTCTAAGAGGTTTTTGTGTCCATTTTATCCTAATGGACGTCTCTTTGCTTATCTTCCATTTTCCATTTCCTGATTTGTATTCTCATACAAAGCCTTATGGTAACTCTTGGATTTCTGAATAGTGTATCTGGTGAAACTTGTTTTCTTATGAGGTGTTGCATACAGATTTGTTTGCTTTTCTCTTGGGTTTACTTGCACTATAGACATATTAGGCTTCTTAGTTCTATGCATTCACTTCATTTAAGTATCTAGAAAACACAAGCATCTGATTAGAATTCAACACACATATTCCATTTCATCACAAACAGCATTTCACATTCGAATGTTTGGATTTGAACTGTCATTATACGCAGTTATAGACTTTATTTTCTTAGAAATACTAGAAATCCTTTGATGGTCTTCTACTTCCTTCTTTTTAAACTTCACTTGACTATTGTTTGGCACGACCTTATCTTTAACTTGATAGCACTTAAGCTGTGGTTGTATAACACTAGTAGTGTGATTTAATCCTGATGATTTAGACGCGTGAGGATTAGTATTCCTAGAAGATGAGGAACTGTGGTCTCTGTTTTGTGTTGTGGTAGGGCAATTCTATACATTCATGGTTAGCACATTAGAGTTATATTTCTGCTAGTTTTTCTATTATGATGGCATTCTTGTTGAGTGACTTGTTTAAAACAAACCTTCCAACACATTAGCTTATTTTATTAATCCGACTATTACGTTTGAAGAAACTTCTCATTTTGGAGAATTTGGAAAAAGGAGTCGGTTTTCACTAAAATTGAAGGTTTTTGGAATCGAACAACAGATGGTTTTATCAAATTGTGTTTCCACAGACTTTCTTTTGCTACCAGAATGAGTTTTTTTAACTCATTTTATCACCATGTTCCTTGTCCTGCCATTTGGCTTTAAATCTTGTATTTCAGATATTGTTCACGTTCTTTACGAAATACATTTGAAGCTTTTTCTTTGCAAACTGGGTTGTTTTTCATCTGTTCTTTACAAATGTTGTAAGACGTTCAAGTGAATCGAGTGTTTTTCACTTTGGCTAAAAATCTCTTTAAAAGCTTATTATGAACTTCGTTATTAACAGATTCAGTTTGTTTTGACAGCTTTTGTGCAAGACATTCACATTCTTTGACTTTATGAAGATATAAGCATTGTAATCAGCGATAAGCATTTTAAATCCGACTGAGATGCAAATTTGGAACTTATAACATCTTTAGACACACACTCTTCAAGAGTGTCTACAATAATAATATATTGAAAAATCTGCACTTTAAGATTCAAGTTCGTAAACATCTTTTTCAAGGGATTTAAACGTACTCATAATCTTCATGCATTTCTCGTTTTAAGTTCATTATTAAAACGAAAGCTATTATTTTGTGATTTTATGGAAAGAGCATTAGAATAGGTTTAGATATCAAACAATTTCCATATCATGAGCAGTTGGCACGCGGAAACAACTACTAGTATGTTTAACGCCAAGTTTGATCAACAATTTCTATAAATTGATTGTGTTAAATGTTCATGTCGTTAAAAACTTGTACTTACTTTTACTAATGGATTCCTAATGGGTAGAAAGGCACGTTTTTAGCAATGTTTTGGTTTTTTTGATTTGTTCTAACAATCGGTTTTCTACCAATTGTTTCCTTACTCCTTTCCGCGTCCTAACTGGATTAAATTTGACTCCAGTGAGGGTGCTTTGAAATTTTCCTAATAGACTATTTAGCTTTTGTGTATTCAATGGTTTAAACATAATCTGTATTCCATTTCTGATCTACTTCGTTATCAAGAGTTCATGGTCTCTTCCTTTCAGGGCAAATCTGTTTGCAGGATCAGAAGTATCTTATAGGATCTCATTACAAACAGGGCTTCTCAGATTGAGTTTCTTGAGGTACCTTGGATTAGCAATGGTTGGTCTACCCATTATATGTCGAGCATTGGGTGCTAAATATGAGATGAGTCTGTATTGACTGAATAAGGTTATAATACAATTCTCATTCAAAAACTTTAATTGTTTGTCCATTTCAATCCTTTGTCATTATCTTTTATTCCTTAAACCTTTAAAATCCGAAATGACCTTTGTGTTCTCTTTGAGATTACCTCCAATTGTGACTTTGTTTAAATAGACTTTTTTGTCTAACTATCGTGTTTCTGTTTAAGAACGAAATTTCATAGGCTTTTGTTTTAAACCTTCTTATATTTTTATGTCTTTTAGAGCTAATAGTCTAGAGTTTTCATTAACTTTGTTGAAGATGACATATTCAATCATCGGTATTTAACTGGCTTTGTTACATCTCTAACTTCGTTCGGTTTGTTCTGAGTGCAATGAGACTACTATGCTGACAACTTTTAGCCTCCCCACAAAGCTCTATTTGTTTCATCAGGTTGTTTGCACTTTTCCAATTTCTTGAGTCAATGATGCGTTTGCTTTCTTTATGCTTTAAAAGCGTTTTGTTTTCTCCGTATTCAAGATGGTTTAAAATAGCAATTATAAATGCAAGCGCAGCACGCTCATCAACACATTTGCAGGCATTTTGATCAACCTGTTTAATCATTAGTACCATATATTTGCTGAATCAGGAGTGACATTGCTATCATCTTCGCCAATTCATATGTGTCGTTAATGGATTTCAGGTTGTCAGAATGTCGTCTCACATTGTCAAACTCATTACTTTCCATCTTGATTTTTGTACCTGTTCCAATGGCTGACCAGTAGAACTGGATTTTCAGGTGAGACCTCCTGAATCATTGCCTTGTAGCTGTATGGGCTTCAATTCCTGATCATCAATCTCTTCATCCGTGTCCTCTAGCCAATCAGCTTGCTCAGCTTGCAGTGGAACACCGTGTTCAGCTTGTTTGCACATCATCATCTTTTCCTTGTGATAAGAGAAGTCATTTTACCCGCTTTGGATTCCGACATTCTTGCATAGTGCCATATCCCGTGCCTGTATAGCAATGTATACCAGTCTGAAGGGCTTGGGGTTGCACTACCTAAATCTGCCTACTGTTTCCCTAGCCCCAGCACTGTCATTGTCCTTTGATTCCTAAAATGGCCTTGACTGGATGTCATTGTTATACCTTGGTGTTATGTATTTCAGTCTTGTCCTAGTGTTTGAAGAACGTTCGATGGTTGTTGTTTGTAGGTTTGTCTGAGCCTTCTTGAAATTACTTTGCATAGGGAGTGCACAAATTCTTTTGCATTTCATTGTCCCTCTGAGCTTATTCAGGATCACTGTCTTCTTCAGAGACAAACTCAGATTGAGGTGTAATTGGTTTGGCGACCTCTTTGCCTTTGTGTCTTGTAGATGCACTTTGTCTTGTAGAAGATGATGTTGCATTTGATCTTAAGGTTCTTGGTGCTTGATTGTAAGTATATGATATGGTTTGAGAAGCCGCAAGAGTGCTATGGTTTTGCACTTTTGGCTATTCTCTCTAGCACGAAATATCATTAACTACTTCTGAAACTGCTTGAGAATGCATATTTAGTCTGTTGATATGAGATGATGTCTATTTTTTATGATTGCTTGACAAGCGTCACAAACCTTGTCCTTCTGGTTGTAGCTGTTGAAGAAATTGATACATTCACTGAATTGTTGCTAACTTGCAAGTTGTTCTTGTTGTACTCTTTCTTCATTTATAAAACCGTGAGTAATTACGACTCATGGAGATTCTCCATATCGAGAAGTAAACTTCCAAAAATTCCATTGAAGTGATTGGTCTTTTCATCTTGTACGTTCATCGATCACCCTGTTGTAGCTTTCATGGCTATTCCAACATTTATTGATGTGTTGCATGCAACACATTGAATAGATTTCTATCTCAAATACAGTTAAAAGCAAGAAAATTGCTCCTTTTCAGACTGAAAGTGTTCTTTGTTATCTAGAGTCATGTTTCAATTCAGTTTTCAATTGCTGTTTGTTGTTGTACTGCAGGAACATCCTTCCGCTGCTGGTATCTGCTGGAATAAGTACACTTGTTGGCTAGTAGGACTTTATGTATGCATTTTTTCTTAGTTCGCCTCACTTATTTTTTGTGTCAATATACACGTAGAAACGTGATCTCCATTGTGAATATCTTCCTGGTCCAAGCATTGGAGGGGACGATCTTTGGTACCCAGCATGCCATGTTATGATTATGCATTTGTAATTTTTGTCTGAGGATGTGTTGACTGGAGTAGACATGATGAATGAATGGTTATTAATTATGAAGGTGAAAGTTGTTGATCTTATGTGGATGTGATGTGATTGTAGTTTGTGGTTTTGTATGCAATTCACGTCACAGGATTTTTACCGTTCTATGATTAAAACTGATAAATGAATTTACGGTTTTTACAAAATCAATAGAAAACGTGAAGATAATCGATTGTCGGTGAGGTTTGTTTCTTGTATGATTAATGCAGTTTAAGTCCTTGTTGATGGTTTTGGTTTTGGCTTATAGTTTGATGATTTGTTTGGAATTCGACGCAGTTGGATTATGAAAAAAATAAATTTTACCTTATTACCAAAATCTAAATTTGGTGTAAAAAAATAAGCTAAAATAGGCTATAGAAATAAATTTTTTTTTACATAATTTTCCCATCTAAAAAGTGTCGCTAAAAAGGTGTCGACCGAAATTTTTTTTACCCTATTACCAAAATTTGAATTTGATGTAAAAATAAGTAAAAAAGGCTATATAAAAAAATTACATATTACTCAACTTTTTCCGTAAAAAAGTGTCGCTAAAAAGGGTGTCGTCTGGATGGTCTGACTAACTCGCCGTGTAATAGAATAATCAAACCGCTGCTTCTTTTGACAACTCGCTGCCCTAATAAAATACTCAAACCGCTGTTTGGTCTAACTAACTCGCCGTTTAGCAACTCGCCGCCTAACTTTTTATAGTAACTCGCCTCCTGAATTAAAATAAGCAAACCGTTGCTAAACCTATTGACATCTCGCCGGCTATGTGAGCAAACTCGCCTTTGACAGCAACTCGCCTTAGACTTTTTCCTAAAAACGAGGATCTGTCCTTATCATACAAACTGCCATGATAACCACAAGCCTCGATTTTTGATATTCATCAAATGCGCTTTTTCTTACGAATAAAGCTTTACCATGTATAGGAACCAAACCTTATAAGCGTAAACTTACAACAACATGTATTTCCTTGTGGATCTTCATGAACGAAGCAACTCTCCACGAAGAACACCAACTAAATTCGAATCTTTGTAGCTTTGTTATCGATCTTGAGGCTTGTGTATCACTTGGAATGGTAACAATACACCTTATTTAACATGTAGGACAAGAGAAACAACACGATTAACCAACAAAATTAGCCATTTTTTTTTTGAGCCGTGAGGTATTTAGAACACAAATAAGCCACGAATTTGATATATAACCACACGAATCCACCCTTGAAGCTCTGATGCCAATTGTAGGATCCCGTTAACACTTCATAACACGAATCAATCACGGATCAAGAACTAGAAATGAGAAAGAGAGGTGAGTTGTTCTAGAGATATAAAGAAGAGAGAGAGAGAGATGAGAGAAAATGGAAAAGAAGAATTATTAATTAATGAACAACTAACTATTTTCTAAAATTGAAGAGTTTATAGTCCCTGTCAGTTAAATTGATTGCGGGGATATTTATCTAGGATCCGGGGCTCTGGGATTTTGCTTGGATAAACCCGAAACATATATAATATTAGAATAACTATCGAGCCAATTTCCCGATACTTTCCTATTACTACGGTTAACTTAAATAAATTGGACCAGCCTTTAAATACCTATTGAAAGAACTTTATGTTCGACTCAATATTTTGAAGGCTAACATGCTTCATTAAGATTCTTCATAGGATGAAAGAGTCTCAAAATATGCTTGGTGGATTCTCAGTGTCTGATGTGCTCCTTGTTGTAAGCTTCAAGGCTTCGGTACTTGAGGTTAAACTGTAGCAACAAAGTCTTCGTGCATAGGTTCAGGGTTTGGTCCAACTTGAATGTAACACCCCCCAAAAAATGCGTGTCGCAGCGGAAGTATGTCCGGGGGAGTTACTTCATAATACACAGCGCTAGATACAAGAGAACGACCTCTAAATGTGTCGTTTAAAAAATAATCTCGTTGATTTCTTGAATTTAATTATAGCATTTGTCAATAATTGCATCACCATGATATCTGATGTATAGAATCCAATGCACTTCAAGTAAGACAAGTATCTATATCACCTGAGAAAAACATGCTTAAAACGGTCAACATAAAGTTGGTGTGTTCATAGGTTAGTTTAAATATGAATGTAAGTTTCAAATGAATGTATTTGTCCACTGTGTCATCACATTACCATGTAAAAATCCCAAAGATTTTTCTATAAAAGAAGCACGAGCACATTTTATGTCACCAAAAGTACCAATCTTATCCTAAAGATTTATAAAGAATGCATGACCAATTTAATGTCACCAAAGTACCAATCTTATCCCAAAGATTTATAAGATGCATGACAATTTATGTCACAATATGTTTTCAGTATGTATTGCCTCTTTATCAGCATATAAATATCCATGTGAGTATAAAACAATGATTACGATTACTCTAAGCTCATGAAACTGATGCCCTAACAGAAATAATAGCTATGTGCTTACACCGGATGTCCCCACCTGGACACCCTCAGCATTGAATTACTTTACATGTGCCTACACCGGATGCCCCCACCAGGACACCCTCAGTATTGAATTATTTTACGTGTGCTTACACCGGATGCCCCCACTCTGGGACTCCTTAGCATTGAATTACTTTACGTGTGCCTATACCGGATGCCCCCACTTGGGCACCCTCAGCATTGAATCACTCTATAAATTAACACTTGAGCTAATCTGTTATTCATAAAGTATTAGTATGTGTTACGTTCAAAAAAACTAACCAAGTATTGTATTCTCGCAGTTGTTGAGAATGAAGTATGGAAATCAACCATGTAAGCTGCATTGTAAACATGTATGCAAACGAGCCGTAGCGAGTTTATCAAAACACGTAATTGATATTTGTAAAACAAGCATGTTCTCACCCTAAAAATTATGATAAACATGTAAAACGTGGGGCTTATGGAAAAAATAACTCACCTCGATGATGTAGAACAGATTGACAGAATAGGCATCTATTATGCACAATACGAAGGAGACGAATGAGGCTCGATTCAAGAAGTTTGCATGCTAATATTAACGGCTAAGTCCCACTAGCCTAGGATAATGTATTTGGGTTTCCCGATGAATGGTTACGTCAACGCGACACGTTGATAAAGATTTAGATTTAAAGTTGTAATACTTTGGTGGTTGGTTAAAATATTCAATTGAAAGCAAAACGCTAAGTATGTTAATATAATTATGCACTATATTTCATTGAAAAATAAAATCTTTACATAACTCATACCGTGAGTTATATAACAGATACAAACAATCCAAAAATTAATGTGACGTATATAATGTCTTTGCAAGTATTATATAATAATTGTGAGTAAATAATTAAACAAATTATTTTGACCACACTTAAATTTATAAAAGACTTTGAATAAAAGAGACACATGTCTTAACGTTTTAATTTTCAACCGATGTTTGTAACAGTTTATAATCATTATAAAATATAAAATAATATTTTATAAATTATATTTGTTCTTCTACGGGTTGTGTCTAAAACAGTTGTCTCATTGTAAAAGTATAGTTTTCGTTCATTGGTGGGGTTATTGTACAGTTATAATTTAATATATCTTTAAAATATAACTTAGTCCCTATTACTGGGTTTCTAAAATAATAGAAGTTTTAGTAAAACACTACTAAATAACGAAAATTTTTATATAAAATTTCTTCATGACCTTTCCGTTTATAAAACGATCCCAAGTCGAAAGACTTTGTTGTAAATCAAGTTCCATAATTAAATTTAAAGAAGACATTCCTAACAGTTCAGGGTGTTTATTTAATTATCGTTTAATAAACCATTATTTCCATTTTGTAATTTTCGTTATGAATCTTAGTATTTAAACTAGTCACCACGGTCGATTTTAATATTTATATCAAATCTTGGTATATTTTTATTAGTTAAGGTTATATATACCAAACGAACCCTCGTTGTTTCGCTAAGCCAAACGCTCCCTTATTCGATTTCTGTTGTCCCAAACGCACCCTTACAGCCTTGTTGTTAACCCAAACACACCCCTATGTCGTTTTCTGTTAAACCAAACACCCCCGTTTGGCAAAACTGCCAAACCAAACACCCCCGTTTGGCTATTAAAACAGCAACAATCACCTTAATTTTACTTTCACAGCCAAACGCACCCTTATCCATTTTTCGTTAAACCAAACGCACCCTCAGTGCGAGTCTGTTAAACCAAACGCACCCTGTTGCATTTTATAAATAATCAAACGCACCCCTTTGTTGTATTTCAGCCAAACGCACCCTAAACGCTGAACCGAACCAAACGCACCCTGCGTGGTTTTTATAACCGAACCAAACGCAACCCTTATGGCTATTTTAACAGCCAAACGCACCCAACTCGGTGTCGAGACAAACCAAACGTACTCTTTTTGTTGGCTGTCATAGTCAAAAGCACTCTTCGATGGTCTTAACCCGAAACCAAACTCCCTCTTGGGCTGTTAATAACAAACAAACGCACCCTTGGTGCGGCTTATGAAAACCAAACGCACCCTTTCGGGTTTAATAAAACAAACGCACCCTTTATTGGGTGGTGGCTGAGCCACGAAGCCAACATACCCTTGTGGTGTATATCAAACGCACCCGGCTGTGGTGCTTTTACCCGGACCAGACGCACCCTCGTCGGCTGAAAACAACACCAACGCACCCATTTTGTTGATACCCAAAACCACACGCACCCTAGTCTATGAAAAACAAAACCAAACGAACTCTTCTATGGTGGCTGTCATGGTGGATGTGGTGATGGTGCCATGGGGATGGCAGTGGGGGGTGTGGTGGCAGTTGATGGGGAGTGGCGCGTGGCGGAGAGTGGTGTAGTAGATCAGATAGATCGGTTGATGGGGAGCATATTTGGTCTTGGCCGGAAAAGTCCGCCGGAAACGTTTTCCGGCGGCGGTGGTGGCCGGCGGCGGTGGCTGGTCGAAAATGAGAGAGAGAGAAGATGGTGTGTGTGTTTTTTTATAAGAATGATAATGAAAAAAAAATTATATAATTTTTATTTTTATATTTCAAGTTATAAGAAAAGTGTCAAGTTGCCAATAGTTTAGGGTTATTTGTGTAATATTTTCACATGGACCAAAGGGGTAACTTTTGAGTATTATTTTGTAGAATAGTGGTTCGGGACTCGTTTGAGCGACTTAACGAATGATTCAAGACACGAAACTTGCGCCATTGTTTTCCAAATCATTTTTCTCATAAAAATGAGTATTTACACGACTTTATTTCATAATTGTTTCATAACATTTATTTAAAATGTCTACTATTTATTTGTGTATCACTGACCGTAACTTGAATAATTACGTTTTTAACAAACGTTTTCGAATATCATGATAAATAATTTATTAAATATTTGTATTTAATAAAAATTGATAATTAAATATGATTTAATTATTTTTGAGTTGGTAAGCGTTGTACGCGGCTTTCAAAACTTTGCGAGGGTATTTTAGTCAGCTTCTGACTGTTTTCGGGTCTCGGTCAAAACTAAAAAGTTGTCAGGAATGTCGTTTTACATCAAATTGCTTTAGAGTTCGAATAATGAAAACGTGATTTAGAGGCTCGTTTTTGATAAATCAACTTATGAATAACATATATTCTCTCGTTTCAAGTCAAATAAATTAAAAATGAATTTGCACGTGAGAGATGTAATAATAAATATGATTTATTATTTAAAATATGTTCCGAAAATTTTACTGGTTACGCGGTAATCGCTTTTATGTGACCATAAAAGACCAAAAGTCAAAAAGTCAAGTCAGACACAAAAACTCAAAGGGTAAAATAGTCATTTAATATTTTTAAAATTTCCGGATGTTACAGTACCTACCCCTTAAAGAAATCTCGTCTCGAGATTTAATTTGTGTTAACCGATTGTGTGACCAAGAAAAGATTTAGAATTTAATAAATCGTTTCTAAACAAACCGCTGATAACTTTATTTAGCAAAAATTCGGTGTTTCGACACTTCTCAATGTACTAGAAATTTTGGCTAGGTTTGACCAGGATATTTAATCCGTCAAAATGGGTATAAAAAAAAATCGTTATAGGTCTTATGATTCAATGCTGTTATATCTCTCCCTTGCGTTGCGATCGTTTGAAATCCCACATGTATTGTATTATTGTGATTTAAATTCAGAATGCCACCGAAGAGAACTATTGCATCCACCATGCCTACGACCGCTTGCTCAGACTCATGGTATGTAGAATTCCACACCTAAAGGATGTAAGTATTCAACTTACTTGGTAGTACTAGGATGTATTGCTACCTATGTCTCCGTACTAGTGGCCCAAAATGAATAGTTCGACTAGATGTTTCATCGATAAGTGTTTATCTGGATTAAGGGGGTTGTATTACCTATTGGATAAAATTGTACAAGTTGGTACCGCTTCAGGAGCCAACAACAGCAACCCTAACGACAATAAATATAACAAATGGTGATGGGATGTTGTACTCAGTCTGTTAGCTCCACAGACAGTTCACGATTGCAAGGATTTGCAATAGCAACAGTAATAACTTAAGAATGAGATCATGTAGTTCAAGTGAGGCCTTAAGGTTTTCGCTGAGGTTGTAAGACACAATTGTGTTTCTAGACCTTTTTAACAGATTCCGGTGATTATCGGGTTCGAGTTTATACTCGTGTCATATCGGATACCATTAAGCCCACTCATTTATAATTCATTACTTACATAAAGGAGCGTCCTAATTTATGTAAGTAAGAAATGATAAACTTATGGTTCGGGGATTTACAATTTCTTTATTTAACTGAAGTGGCGTCCCAATCCATTCAAATAAAGAGATTATAAATCATCCTACATAATAATTTTTTGATGCAAACACGCGTAATCACATAAACTTTCACAAGGTGGTGGATAACCATGGAATATGCACGTGCTTCTATTGAGTATTGGGATGAGTGTTTAAAACTCGTCTTCAGAGGAGGGGAGTAAAACTACCAATGAATATCGACCTAGAGTTCAAGATAGTTAATGAGTACTCAGTTAGAGTAAACAAGGTAAAGGTCTCGATAAACCAGTCAATATAGCAATCATAATATAAATCCTCCTAGTACAAGTCTCGCCCATACAAGACTTGTAATACTTTGATTCACACATAATTCTATGTAAACAGAACTGTGACGGGTTTTGTTAACATAGCAATTATCATATCAATCCTAATATTACAAGTAACCGCCCATACAAGAATTTTTAATAAGTAGATTCATACATAATTCCCATGTACAAAAAAATTATGTCCGGGGGGTTACTTCATAATACAAAGTGCTAGATACAAGAGAACGACCTCTAAATGTGTCGTTTGAAAAGTAATCTCGTTGATTTCCTTAAAATTGATATAACATTTTGTACCATAATTGATCAACAATGAAAAGCTTAAAAGCGATTTTACAACGAGATTTGATCATTTGTATATAAGTAGAAATCCTGAATGACAATTCTTGTATTATTAGATCCAATGACATCAGATAATCCAAGCATCTAATTCACCTGAGAAAAACATGCTTAAAACGGTCAACATAAAGTTGGTGAGTTAAAAACATGCTCCAAGAATGTATAAGCTTGACCCAGTAATTTTGGCTCCTAAGGTTAAGAACAATAGGAAAGCTCACGAATACTACCTTAAGCATACTATAGAACAAGCTGCTATTCTTAAGGATGTAGTTAAACAAGCTAAATCACGAAACCCTTTAGATAGTGAATCTTATTCTGCCTATAAGTATATTAAGCTAATTCAAGAGTTGTTAAGATATGTTGAGATTACTTGCCTATGTATATTCAAAAACTAGTGGAGAATTAGTTGCTTCCGCCTATTCACTAAAAGGAACATGGTTAGTTTTGCTGAACCCATCATATCATCTAGCACATCCCAAAAACAATTAGGTTCTTCCTTAAGAAAGACCAAACAGACCACTAACAATTCTGTGTCAACTTCTACAGGAGTTAGCAAGTCTACTAAATCTAGCAGGTCAAAGTATACAGACAATAAAAAGAATGATAGGACCTAGCAGATTTCAAGTAGGACCCAGAAGAAGAATAAAGTAGAAGACCACTCTAGAATCGTTAAGTCTAATTTAAATAAAAAGAATTGTGTTAAACCTTCTGGTAATGCAAATTCTGAGCTTATGTGCGTTAAATGTAATAGTTATATGTATGATGCGCGACATGAATTGTGCTTTCTTGAATTTGTTTCTGATATGAATGCAAGTTCCAAATCTAAGTCTGTTAAGAAAACAAAAAGGAAAGAAGAATGGAAACCTAATCGACTTAGGTTAAACTATGATGATAAATGTATCTAACCTAATACCCTAGGACCTCCTTTTATACACCAAGGAGTCCTACTGGGATTATAATATTTTCCTAAGTTATCATGATCTTCTAAACAAATAACTTACACGTATCTTTTACAAAAATATCTCATACATATCCCACAAGCAATCTTTATCTTTTTTCTGAGCAGTCTTTATCCTTTCAGCAGTTGTAATCTTTCAGCAGTTGTAACTTTTATACCAACAACATTAACTTTCAACACCAATAGTAGTAACTTTTGTACCAGCAACACTAACTTAGTAGTAGTAACTTTAAGATGGATTTTAATCCCAACAACTATCTGATTCACTCATATCGTGTTGTTTGCTTTGAGACGTTCCGGTATTGAGAACAAGCAAGCATGGTGAATCTAATACATTTGTATTAGAGGATCTTACGCTTTGAGCTGGAAACCCTGTCAAGGAGGTTCTTCCAAATTGAACCTACCTGATCACAGGTATAGTATTTACATTGTAAAACAGTCATCACGGAACCAAAGGTTAATGCAACCGAATCTCGACGAATGACAAAGCCATATTCATCCATATCTGCTGTTTATCACTAACATTCAAATGTAGGTACAAACGACAGTGTTGCAGCCTCATTCCAGCAGAGTCTGATTCATTACCACATCCTCATACTCAAACTATAAAGACATACTATAAGAATCAAGATTCAAGAATCAAGAAAGCTCAAATTTAAAGGCAAAGACTTATGCAAACTCTAATATTCAAGATCTTCCTTTAAGATATCAAGATTATCAAGACAAAGATTGTCAAGGGAGATTGTTAGCAAGCTTTCAAGATGATGCATAGTATGAGGATGTTGGTCAAGACACAAGATCGCAAGATGGCAAAGACGATAAAGACAAACAAGGAAAATATTTAAAGATCTCGGACTAAACGACGAAGTCAAAAGACAATTACTAAGGTTCAAGACCAAAGATCACTCAACATGAAGGAACAAGACTACAACGAAGACAGAGACCAAGACCACATGAGCTTAACGACAAAAGCAATCTCATTTGATCTCATAAAGGAGTGTCACAATGAATTCACTTCGGGGGAGATTGTTAGCCTCAAAATAATGAGTCGAACAAGGAAGTTCATTCATTATGAATATTAGGTCTCGGTCATTCATTTATGTAATGTTGTAATAGGCACGATTAAAATACCAGGCTCGTTAGTTAATTATGTATCGTATGTGTAAGAGACTTAATGTCTAACAAAACTCGAGCTCGGTCCAAGTCAAAAGGCCACATGTCTCATTTAGTTGTGTGGGTATATAAACCCTTTTCTTTGGTGGAAAAGGGTGTTGTTTGTTCATTTGTGTGTAAGACTCATTTGTATCAATCTACCATCTATTTCTTCTCTCTAACTTCTCTCTCTAGTTTTACTCTCTAAAGTTCTTCTCTTTTTCTTACCTTTGTTTCTTACCATGGTGAAGTGAAGTGATATTACGGGTTCCTACAGATAGTATATGAAGATGATGTGTTATATGAGATGCGTCTACCAGAAGTATAATTTGAAGGTGCTTGAGGTGGTGAAAGAGACTTGTCTCTTGGAGGTGGAGATGGTGTTCTCTTATTTTATTTTTCCTCACTTGATGATTCAAGGTTAACATAAGTGGGAGATTTGATACGGATTCTTGCGGTTTTTCTTTTGAAGTGTGTTGTAGAGTTGTTTGATGAATTAGTCATGGTGATGAAGTAGTGGTGTTTGTATGTGATATCTGGATGAAAAATGAGATGAAATGAGGTTGAGGATGGTGATTATAAGGTAAAAGTGGTGTAGTGTTTTGTATAATGTTTTTTGGAATATATGGAGCTTATGGTTTATCCTAAGGTTTAAAATCATATTTAGGATCAACTATCATGAATATTAGATAAAGTGCTAAAAGTTAAAAATCATAAAATTTAAAATTTTGGTGCCTAGGTACCCACAGATCCACCTAAACCAAAGACGAATCCAGGGTAGGTGGATCCGTCAATTCGTGGAGAGGTAAAAAATGACCAGAACCCATTTTAGCTGCCAAACTTCCAAACACATAGCATGCAATCAACTAGACTATGAATAGCAACCATTAAAAGCATCCATGAAGTTACCAAACAGCAAAATAAAGATGTTAAGCATTCCAAATATGCATGCAAGCAACTAACAAGTTATCAATTCAACATATTTGAAGATTAAAAGTAGCATGAAACAAGTCTTAAATTCATACATCATGTATGATCATCGACATCCCTACTTTAAAGCCTTGCCCATCTTATGCAATTCCCTTGTCAAATTCTTGAACATGCACCTTATCTCTCTTTATTGTTCAAACATGTTTACGCGAGCTGGGATAGCTCTTTATTAATTTAGATGAGGAGGTAGATGGAAATTAGGCACATTTAGATTTTCCTATAACTCTTGGCTTCTTAGGTGGTGGTTTTCTAGGTTGTTTGGCCTTAAGGGAAGACATTCTTCTAGGATGAAGGGTAAACCTATGATCAAAGGGATGATGTTCTATGTTTAACACAATGTGTTTAAAGAGACGAGTCAAGATCATGGCGTATGGTAATACCTTATCAACTCATTTCTTATCTGTAGATCCACTATTCTCTTAGGATTCAAATGATTCTCCTGATGCTGGAGTCAAAACCTTTCAGGGGAGGCGGAAAGAAGGAAGCTGAAGAATCCAGGGAAAGAACGTCGAAATGCAATGAAGGAAAGATAGTGAGGTTCCAAAGTATAGAGGAGCAAGAAATTAATAAGAGAATGGTGGATAATATTAAATCATAACAAATTATATTGCTAGTGATGGAAACAACACTAACAATGTTAATGCTGTTAGTTTAACTGTTAATGTTGCTAGCATAGAAGTTAATGCTATTGATGCAAAAACAAGCATTGAACTTCTAAATAATCCAAATATGCCTGAATTGGAAGATATTGTTTATTCAGATGATAATGAAGATGTTGGTGCAGAGGCTGACATGAAAAATTTAGACGCATTTATGCCTGTTAGTCCTATTCTAACTACAAGAATACACAAAGATCATCCAGTTGAACAAATTATTGGAGACTTGCATTCAACACCTCAAACAAGAAGAATGACAAAGAATTTGGAAGAACATGGTTTGTTTAGTTCAGTTCAGTAAAGAACAAACCATAAAGACTTTCAAAATTGCTTGTTTGCTTGCTTTTTATCACAAGAAGAACCCAAAAAGGTATTTCATGCATTGAAAGATCCAAGCTGGATAGAAGCTATGCAAGATGAGCTACTGCAATTCAAATTACAAAAGGTTTGGACCTTGGTGGAATTACCAAATGGCAAAAGGGCCATAGGCACTAAATAGGTTTATAGAAACAAGAAGATGAAAGAGGTATTGTGATTAAGAATAAAGCAAGATTGGTTGCACAAGGGTACACACAAGAAGAAGGAATAGACTATGATGAGGTTTTTGCTCCTGTTGACAGAATTGAAGCAATTAGGCTATTCTTAGCCTATGCCTTATTTAAAGACTTTGTGGTGTACCAGATGGATGTCAAGAGTTCTTTTCTTTATGGAAATATTGAAGAGGAAGTCTATGTTTGTCAACCACCAGGATTTGAAGATCCAGACTTCCCTGACGAGTATACAAGTAGAAACGGCCACTTTAGGGATTGCATCAGCTTCAAAGCTTGGTATGAAACCTTGCCAACTTATTTGTTTGACAATGGGTTTCTAAGGGGAAAGATAGACAAGACTTTGTTTATCAGAAGGGTCAAAAGTGATATTCTGTTAGTTTAAGTGTATGCAGATGATATCATTTTTGGTTCTACAAAGAAGTCATTATGCATTGAGTTTAAGAAGATGATGCATAAGAAGTTTCAAATGAGCTCTATTGGTAACTAACATTCTTCCTAGGACTGCAAGTGAAGCAGAAGGAAGATGGGATTTTTATCAGTCAAGACAAGTATGTGACTAAAATTTTGAAGAAATTTGGTTTTACTGATATCAAGACAGCAAGCACACATATAGGAAAACAAAATCCTTTGCTCAAAGATGCAGATGGTGAAGAAGTGATGAAACATTGTATTAGATCCATGATTGGATCATTGTATGATATCAACTTTTTCAAGGCTGATATTATGTTTAAATATGTGCATGGTGGCATGATTCAAGTCAATCTTAAAAGTTACATCTTCATGTTGTGAAGGATCTTTAGATACATATAATGGTCAACTAAATTGGGCCTTGGTATCCCAAGGATTTTCACCTTTTGATTCTGGTGAATATACTCACAATGATTATGCGCCAGAGCAAGCTTAGATTGGAAGTCACATAAGGGGCTATCAATTCTTAGGGTGCAAATTGATCTCATGGCAATGCAAGAAGCAGACTATGGGTTGCTAATTCCACAACTGAAGCTGAGTATATAGCTGCTTCCAATTGCTGTGGACAGGTGCTTTGGATCCAAAATCAATTGCTGGATTATGGATATAACTTTATGCAGACTAAGATTCATATTGATAATGAGAGTACTATCTGCATAGTTAAGAACCCTTTTTTTCACTCAAAGACAAAGAATATTGAGAGTGGGCATCACTTTATCAGAGATTCTTATGAGAAGAAGCTTATTCAGATGATCAAGATTCACACAGACTAGAATGTTACAGATTTGCTCACAAAAGCATTTGATGTTAGCAGATTTCAGTATCTGATTGCAAGTATTGGAATGCTTAATCTCTGAAGTGTTGATTAATGGAAGGATGTTTGGAATGGAATGAAAAAGCTGCTAAGGATGAAATTGGAGTAAGTACTTATAACTTAAAAATTTCTGCTATTAAGTATAATTAGTAGTGCTAGTTATACTTAATACTGCTAAGTTAAGACTAGTAGTTATACTTAATACTGTTAAGTATAATTAATACTGTGAGAATTGAGAGAGATAGTGAGCTAAAAAATAGAAAGAGAGATGTGTGAAATCAAAAACAGAAAGAGAGGAGTGTGAACATAAAAACAGATAGAGTGAATTGGTGAGAAAAAGAATTGAGAGAAATAATGAGCTGAAAAATAGAAAAAGAGATGTGTGAAATCAAAAACAAAAAGAGAGATGTGTGAACATAAAAATAGATAGAGTGAACTGATGAGAAAAAGAATTGAGAGAAATAGTGAGCTGAAAATAGAAAGAGAGATGTGTGAAATCAAAAACAGACAGAGAGAATTGTGAGCTAAAAGAATTGAAATAAATCAAAAACAGAAAGAGAGAATTTGTAAGGTAAAATATTAATTTGATGATGGCAATGCTGATTAGAAAGGAATTGGAGTTAATTCAAAGTTAGTACTGCTAGGCATAAACTTAATACTGCTAGTATAAGTTAATGTTGCTAAGCATAAACTTACTACTGCTGTTGAAAGTTAATGCTGCTAGGCTTAATTTACTACTGTTGGGTTACTTACTACTGCTAGTTGAAAATTAATGCTATTAGGCATAACTTACAACTGCTGGTGAACATTAATGTTGTTGAGGGTATTTTCATAAATACTTCAATTAAGGGTTTCAATCACTCATTCAATCGATTTTAATCTTTCATATACTCTCTAATCATAAACCCTAACTCAGTTTCATCACTCTTCATCAAAACCCAACATAATTTTGGATCAAAAGTTTGCTGATACTCACAATTTAGTTGCATTTTTGGAGAAACCCACTGAAAGTGAAGGGTTTGAGGAGATAGTTGATTTTTTGAATGCAAACCCTATCAAATATGCTTTAACCGTCAATCCTACAATCTATTGTTCATGTGTTAAACAGTTCTGGGATATTATTGAAACACCCCCTTATTTGACATATAGTAGTGGAAGCTAAATTGGGATATTACTTCATGAATCAATAGTCATAATCATAGAAAACGACTCAAAAGAGACGTTTTGGAAAATTTACTTATCATTCAATATTATTTCAGAGTATTACAAAAGGAGGTCCCAAAATACATATGAAAACATAGAGTTTAAACGATAACAAGTTTGGACGTCCTCAAGTCAAATGCCACTCCATGTCATAGGTTGCTCAATTACCTGAGATAATCATGCTAAAAAGGTCAACACAACGGTTGAGTGAAATTCACAGGTTTGAAATGTAATAGTTGAATACAAGTCAATGTAATAGTAATAATCGCTTGGGGCAATACTTTATGAATAACATTTACTTAAGGTTTTGGTGTCATGAGCTTAGTGCAATAATATAATATTGTTTACCATACTTCGCAAAGTAATTAACGGTTCATGATAGTGGGGCCTTATGGCAAATGGGGGTACTTAGGCAATAATATATCAGGATAGCATACAGTTGGAAAATACTTGTATTCATGTTTATAGCATGTATATCCCACGGGTTTAGAAAAAACAAGTAAAGGTGGGATATGAATCACCTGATAAGTTTGATTGACGTCAAAAGGACTCAATTGGGAAATAATCAGCCTTGTCACGTACTGGGATAATATGTCAAGTCGTTGTTTGATTGTTTCAAAACTTTATTAGCATAAAGTTTAACGATAATTATTTTGGTTTATTGGTTGTGAAAAACATCGTATCATGTTCGGGGCTATCATAATCAGAGGTCATGCAGTAACCTTTGAGGAGGCTTTCGGACACTTTAAATGTTAAATCACAGCAACTCGTCAAACGTTAACCAATGAAATCCCCTCACATGAAATTCCCTAGTAACGTGATACGTTATAGTTTAAATGATAGGATTTTATCTATTTAAGTTTCTTCAAAAGCTAGTGGATGATAAATTATGTTAAATATATAACATAATTATTTTATAGTGTTTCGATCGAGGAATGAAATGATAAATGTGTCGGGTTTTAATAAAGTCGAGTCTTATAATATTTAAATATATTCTATAATAAATATAAAAATATTATATTTTATACCCTTGAGAATATGAAGATGACCATTTTTACCTTGGTATATATTATTAATTTACACTTTTACCTTTATATATATTTTAAAATATTACACCTTTAACTTAGAAATATCGCAAAACAGGCCCTTGTGGTTTTAACTTTAGGATAATTAAACTTTTGGCCCGAAAGTTTAATAATTTCAAAAGTTACAATTATGCATGAAATGTTTTGCGTTTTTATTCCAAATTCTATAATATTTGTATTTTTCATCTCAAAATCAATTTTTAGCTTATAGCTTATTACTATAAGCTAAAATAAGCTAGTTTTACGAGCTTGTAGCTTATGAAATGAGCTTATGAGTTTGAAAATCCAAAATGGGCACGTTTGGTTTAGAAACAATAACCCGATGGGTTAGGGCTTTTTGATTAGGTCTTTTTTATGATTTATAAAAGTTATAAGTGAGCTTATAGAAATAGCTTATTACAATAGCTTATGGCTTATAGCTTATTAGGTTCACGAAAAGAGCTTTTAGGGTTTTAAGGGCGCGTTTGGTTTAGGAAAACCAAGCGTGTTGCTTAGGGTTTTAAGAGCTTAAACATATAGCTCAATCCAAGCTTACACATGATCTAAAACACATTAGGAGCTTATTGAACAAGTTTATGGAAATACTAGGCTTAAAATGGATTATTAATGTTGATATGTCAAAGTGATAAAATGTAACCTGAAAGCTTGGAGATGAATCAAGAATCCTTTGATCTTATACCTTGGCTTCTCTAGTGGCTTAAACTTCTTCTCTTTCTCTTCTTTAACTCGAAATAGGTCAAGAGAAAGTGTGTGTGTTTGATAAAATAGTGTGTTTATGAAAACGTATGTGTTTGTGAAAGTGTATGTGTTTCGTGTATATATAGGCCAAGGAAGGAGTAGTAGCCAAGTTGTGAGGAGTGGTGGCCAAGTTCTATCAAGGTGTGACTAAGGGAATCTAGGAAGATAGCTTAGCAAGGTGTTAGAAGGTGAGGGGGTTCGGTTTGCCAAGGAGGTAACGAGGTGGTGACAATTAGGTGGTGAGGTGGCAGCATGGTGGTGAAAGGAGGTGACAAGGTGCTTTACTTGGGGTGCAAGGTGGTCACAAGGTGATAGGCAATGTGGTGCATCATGGTGGAGTATGCTTGCTAGGTTTTGGCGTGGTTTAAACTTGGTTCGAAACTAGTTTAGAGGTATCAGTTGTTTGTGTTTGCGGTTAGGTTTTTAGGGGTTTTGTCAGAGTGTGTGGAGTGAAATGGAGGGTAAACTAGTTCAAATGTTGTTCATTGGAGAGTAGTAACTTAGGCTTAAAGAGTGGTATGATGTATATTAGTGATGTGTGTTTTCTAAGTTTTAAATTTATAATACTAGAGATACCGATTTTTACTAAAACACAACACTTGGGAAGTATACCCGTTCGTGTATAGTATAGCTTTTAGGTAAGTCTAGGTCGTTCTACGGGAATTGAAGTTTTCACAGTTTGTAATTAAGGTGCTAAGGTTAATAAGATTGTCACGGATCAAATTAACCAAGACGAGCATATATCAAATAATGCAAAGAAAGCAATTAAAGGATGATTCAATCAAATGATTAAGGTATGTTTGTTTAGGCAATGATCACTTAGATAATGATGTGTTTGGAATAGTGTTTAAAATAGAGTTATCACAAGTTATAAATCCTTTCGGCCTTTAAATAAAACTAGTGATTATATCGATTAATAACAACAAATCCTTTCGACCTTTATAAGTTATTATAACCAATATAGTAAATGGAATGATAAAACATAAGTTTATAAGTATCCTTTTGGCCTTTACACTTAAAAAAATCATGTTTAACCATTTCAATAAACACGTATCGAAACGCTCCATATCAAAGATCACATAATGCTAACAACATAATACAAGTACTCCATGATCAAAGTAACAAAACACATAACATTCATCATGGATTCAACAAAGATTATATTCAAAAGATAACAGATTATACAATTCCAAGAGCAGTTATGGTGATTTCACAAGAATTTCAGAACACTTTATTATATTCAAAGCAAAATCCAAAAACTATGAACAATTCTGTCACAATCGCTTATAGATTCGAAATAACACTATAACTATGCTTCTTTGATGGATCAAAACCTAAGAACAATGATGAACTTCAACCAAGACTATCTAACTTCTTCAAGAACTTTGATTATAACGGTGGCAGTCGATGGTGGTGATGGTGGTTGAAGGGTGGTAACCTTTAAGAGGGTTATTTTTTAGGCTAAAGGCCTGCAAAACCTCTCCTCCATCACCACCCTTCAACCACCATCACCACCATCGACCGCCACCGTTATAATCAAAGTTCTTGAAGAAGTTGGATAGTCTTGGTTGAAGTTCATCATTGTTCTTAGGTTTTGATCCATCAAAGAAGCATAGTTATAGTGTTATTTCGAATCTATAAGCGATTGTGACAGAATTGTTCATAGTTTCCGGATTTTGCTTTGAATATAATAAAGTGTTCTTGGGAAATTCTTGTGAAATCACCATACTTTGCTCTTGGAATTGGTATGAATCTTGTTACTCTTTTGAATATAATCTTTGTTGAATCCATGATGAATGTTATGTGTTTTGTTACTTTGATCATGGAGTAGTTGTATTATGTTTGTTTTAGCATTATGTGATCTTTGATATGGAGCGTTTAGATACGTGTTTATTGAAATGGTTAAACATGATTTTTTTAAGTGTAAAGGCCAAAAGGATACTTATAAACTTATGTTTTATCATTCCATTTACTATATTGGTTATAATAACTTTGATGGTCGAAAGATTTGTTTGTTATTAAATCGATATAATCCTAGTTTTTATTTAAAGGCCGATGAAAGGATTTATAACTTGATGATAAAATCAATTTACACTATTCAACACATCTATTATCTAAGTGATCATTGCCTAAACATACATACCTTAATATTGAGTGAATCATCCTTTAACTGCTTTTCTTTGCATTATGTGATATTTATGGTCGTTTCTTGGTTAATTTGATCCGTGACCAATCTTTGTTAACACTGTAGACACCTTTAATTACAAACTGTGAAATCTTCAATTCACGTTAGACGACCTTGACTTACTAAAAAGCTATATATACACGAAAGGTCTTATACTTTCCCATGGTTGTGTTTTAGTAAAAATCGGTATCTCTAGTATTATAAATTTAAAACTTAGAAAACACACATCACTAATATACACCATTCGTACCACTCTTTAAGCCTAAGTTACTACTCTCCAATGAACAACATTTGAACTAGTTTACCCTCCATTTCACTCCACACACTCTGCAAAACCCTAAAAACCTAACCCGAAAACACTAAACAACCTGATACCTCTAAACTAATTTCGAACCAAGTTTAAACGACACCAAAACCTAGCAAGCATACTTCACCATGATGCAACACCTTGCCTACCACCTTGTGACCACCTTGCACCCTAAGTAAAGCACCTTGTCACCTCCTTTCACCACCATGATGCCACCTCACCACCTACTTATCACCACCTCGTTACCTCCTTGGCAAACCGAACCCCCTCACCTTCTAACACCTTGCTAAGCTATCTTCCTAGATTCCCTTAGTCACACCTTGATAGAACTTGGCCACCACTCCTCACAACTTGGCTACTACTCCTCCTTGGTGGCCCTAGATATATAACACGAAAACAGACACTTTCCACAAACACTACTGTCATTAAACACATATTTTATCAAACACACACACTTTCTCTTGACCTATTTCGAGTTAAAGAAGAGAAAGAGAAGAAGTTTAAGCCACTAGAGAAGCCAAGGTATAAGATCAAAGGATTCTTGATTCATCTCCAAGCTTTCAGGTTACATTTTATCATTTTTGACCCATATCAAGCCATTTTTAATCCATTTAAGCCCTAGTATGTCCCATAACTTGTTCAATAAGCTCCTAATGTGTTTTAGATCATGTGTAAGATTGGATTGAGCTATATGTTTAAGCTCTTAAAACCCTAAGCAACACGCTTGGTTTTCCTAAACCAAACGCGCCCTTAAAACCATAAAAGCTCTTTTCGTGAACCTAATAAACTATAAGCCATAAGCTGTTGTAATAAGCTATTTCTATAAGCTCACTTATAACTTTTATAATCATTAAAACTAATCCAAAAAGCCCTAACCAATGGGTTTTTGTTTTTCTAACCAAAACTGCCATTTGGATTTTCAAACTCATAAGCTCATTTCATAAGCTACAAGCTCGTAAAACTAGCTTATTTTAGCTTATAGTAATAAGCTATAAGCTAAAAATTGATTTTGAGATGAAAAATACAAATATTATATAATTTGGAATAAAAACGCAAAACATTTCATGCATAAGGGTATATATTGTAACTTTTGAAATTATTAAACTTTCGGGCCAAAAGTTTAATTATCCTAAAGTTAAAACCACAAGGGCCTGTTTTTCCATATTTCTAAGTTAAAGGTTTAATATTTTTAAAATATAATAAAGGGTTAAAAGTGTAAATTAATATATATACCAAGGGTATATATTGTCATCTTCATATTCTCAAGGGTATAAAATATAATATTTTTATATTTATTATAGAATATATTTAAATATTATAAGCTCGACATTTATTTATAACCTCGAACATATTATCATTTTCTTCTCGGGATCGAAACACTATAAAATAATTATGTTATATATTTAACATAATTTATCATCCACTAGCTTTTGAAGAAATTAAATAGATAAAATCCTATCATTTAAACTAATAAACGTATCATCGTTAATAGGGGGAATTTCATGTGAGGGGATTTTTTTGGGTAGACGTTGACGAGTTGTGATTTAAGATTATAAAGTGTCCAAGCTCCTCAAATGTTTACTGATGACCTCTTGATTATGATAGCTTCCGAACAGTGATACGATGTTTTCACAAACTAATAAACCAAAATAATTTACGTTAAACTTTATGAAATAAAGTTTTGAAACAATCAAACTAAGACTTGACATATTACCCCAGGTTACGTGACAAGGCTGTTTATTTCCAATTGAGTCACTTTTGACGTCAATCAACTACCTTATCAAGGTGAGTTCATAGTCCCACCTTTACATGTTTTCTAAACTCCGTGGGGAGATACCTGCTATAAACATGAATACAAGTATTTTCCAAATGATATGTATCTGATATATGAATGCTAAATACCCCATTGCATCAGGCCCCACTATCATGAACCGTTAATTACTTTGCGAAGTATGGTAAACAATATTATATTATTGCACTAAGCTCATGACACCAAAACCTTAAGTAAATGTTATTCATAAGTTATTGCCCCAAGCGATTATTACTATTACATTGACTTGTATTCAACTATTACATTTCAAACCTGTGAATTTCACTCAACCGTTGTGTTGACCCTTTTAGCATGTTTATCTCAGGTAATTGAGCAACTATGACATGGAAGGGCATTTGACTTAGGAGGGAGGTCCAAACTTTGAGTATCGTTTTTTTAAACTCTATGTTTTCATATGTATTTTGGGACCTCCTTTTGTAAAACTCTGAAATAATATTGAATGATAACTAAATTTTCCAAAACGTCTCTTTTGAGTCGTTTTCTATGATTATGACTATTGATTCATGAAGTAATATCCCAATTTAGCTTCCACTACTATATGTCAAATAAGGGGGTGTTTCAATAATATCCCCAGAATGGTTTAAATAATGAACAATAGATTTGTAGGTTGACGGTTAAAGCATATTTGATATGGTTTGCATTCAAAAAATCAACTATCTCCTCAAACCCTTCACTTTCAGTGGGTTCCTCCAAAAATGCAACTAAATTGTGAGTATCAGCAAACTTTTGATCCAAAATTATGTTGGGTTTTGATGAAGAGTGATGAAACTGAGTTAGGGTTTATGATTAGAGAGTATATGAAAGATTAAAATCGATTGAATGAGTGATTGAAACCCTTAATTGAAGTATTTATGAAAATACCCTCAACAACATTAATGTTCACCAGCAGTTGTAAGTTATGCCTAATAGCATTAATTTTCAACTAGCAGTAGTAAGTAACCCAACAGTAGTAAATTAAGCCTAGCAGCATTAACTTTCAACAGCAGTAGTAAGTTTATGCTTAGCAACATTAACTTATACTAGCAGTATTAAGTTTATGCCTAGCAGTACTAACTTTGAATTAACTCCAATTCCTTTCTAATCAGCATTGCCATTATCAAATTAATATTTTAACTTACAAATTCTCTCTGTCTGTTTTTGATTTCTCTCAATTCTTTTAGCTCACAATTCTCTCTATTTGTTTTTGATTTCACACATCTCTCTTTCTATTTTTCAGCTCACTATTTCTCTCAATTCTTTTTCTCATCAGTTCACTCTATCTATTTTTATGTTCACACATCTCTCTTTTTGTTTTTGATTTCACACATCTCTTTTTCTATTTTTCAGCTCATTATTTCTCTCAATTCTTTTTCTCACCAATTCACTCTATCTGTTTATTTGTTCACACTCGTTCTCTTTCTAGTGTTGATTTCACACATCTCTCTTTCTATTTTTTAGCTCACTATCTCTCTCAATTCTCACAGTATTAATTATACTTAACAGTATTAAGTATAACTACTAGTCTTAACTTAGCAGTATTAAGTATAACTAGCACTACTAATTATACTTAACATCAGAAACTTTTAAGTTACAAGTACTTACTCCAATTTCAACCTTAGCAGCTTTTTCATTCCATTCCAAACATCCTTTCATTAATCAAGACTTCAGAGATTAAGCATTTCAATACTTGCAATCAGATATTGAAATCTGCTAACATCAAATGCTTTTGTAAGCGAATCTGCAACATTCTGATCCATGTGAATCTTGTTCATCTGGATAAGCTTCTTTTCATAAGAATCTCTGATAAAGTGATGCCTAATCTCAATATTCTTTGTCTTTGAGTGAAAAAAAGGGTTCTTAACTATGCAGATAGTACTCACATTATCAATATGAATCCTAGTCTGCATAAAGTTATATCCATAATCCAGCAATTGATTTTGGATCCAAAGCACCTGTCCACAGCAATTGGAAGCAACTATATACTCAGCTTCAGTTGTGGAATTAGCAACCATAGTCTGCTTCTTGCATTGCCATGAGATCAATTTGCTCCCTAGGAATTGACAGCCTCTTGTTGTGGACTTCCTATCTAAGCTTGCTCTGGCTATATTCATGTGAGTTTTATGCCACAATCAAAAGCGTGACTCCTTGGAGTACCAAGGCCCAATTTAGCGGTGTACCTTTTATGTATCTTAAAGATCTTTTCACAACTATTGAAGATGTTGAAACTTTTATGATTGACTTGGAATCTTGCACAGGCACATACTGTAAACATAATATCAGGCCTTGAAGAAGTTAGATACATCAATGATCCAATCATGGATCTATACAAGTGTTCATCTACTTCTTCACCATCTGCATCTTTAAGCAAAGGATTTTATTTTCCTATAGGTGTGCTTGCTGTCTTGATATCAGTAAAACCAAATTTCTTCAAAATTTTAGTCACATACTTGTCTTGACTAATAAAAATCCCATCTTCCTTCTGCTTCACTTGCAGTCCTAGGAAGAATGTTAGTTACCCATAGAGCTCATTTGAAACTTCTTATGCATCATCTTCTTAAACTCAAGGCATAATGACTTCTTTGTAGAACCAAAAATGATATCATCCGCATACACTTGAACTAACAGAATATCACTTTTGACCCTTCTGATAAACAAAGTCTTGTCTATCTTTCCCCTTAGAAACCCATTGTCAAACAAATAAGTTGGCAAGGTTTCATACCAAGCTTTGGAAGCTTGATGCAATCCCTAAAGTGCCTTTTCTACTTTGTATACTCTGTCAGGGAAGTCTGGATCTTCAAATCCTGGTGGTTGACAAACATAGACTTCCTCTTCAATATTTCCATAAAGAAAAGAACTTTGACATCCTTGGTACACACGAAAAGTCTTTTTAAATAAGGCATAGGCTAAGAATAGCCTAATTGCTTCAATTCTGTCAACAGGAGCAAAAACCTCATCATAGTCTATTCCTTCTTCTTGTGTGTACCCTTGTGCAACCAATCTTGCTTTATTCTTAATCACAATACCTCTTTCATCCTTCTTGTTTCTATAAACCTATTTAGTGCCTATGGCCCTTTTGCCATTTGGTAATTCCACCAAGGTCCAAACCTTTTGTAATTTGAATTGCAGTAGCTCATCTTGCATAGCTTCTATCCAGCTTGGATCTTTCAATGCATGAAATACCTTTTTGGGTTCTTCTTGTGATAAAAAGCAAGCAAACAAGCAATTTTGAAAGTCTTTATGGTTTGTTCTTTACTGAACTGAACTAAACAAACCATGTTCTTCCAAATTCTTTGTCATTCTTCTTGTTTGAGGTGTTGAATGCAAGTCTCCAATAATTTGTTCAACTGGATGATCTTTGTGTATTCTTGTAGTTAGAATAGGACTAACAGGCATAAATGCGTCTAAATTTTTCATGTCAGCCTCTGCACCAACATCTTCATTATCATCTGAATAAACAATATCTTCCAATTCAGGCATATTTGGATTATTTAGAAGTTCAATGCTTGTTTTTGCATCAATAGCATTAACTTCTATGCTAGCAACATTAACAGTTAAACTAACAGCATTAACATTGTTAGTGTTGTTTCCATCACTAGCAGTATTAATATTGTTAGTGATGTTAATATTATCATCCTAATCTTGGATTAATCTTGGTCTCTATACTTGGAACCTCACTATCTTTCCCTTCAGTTGGATTTCGACTTTCATTCCCTGGATCTTCAGCATCCTTCTTTTCCGCCTCCCCTGATGGTTTGACTCCAGCATCAGGAGAATCATTTGAATCCTAAGAGAATAGTGGATCTACAGGCTACATTGGAAGCAAAATGTAATCTTTGCCAGATATTGTCTCCATTCTAGCTTTACCTTCATCATCACATGCTTTTGTACATGACTTATCATTTGACTGATTCCCTGCAACAACTAGCTTATAGTTCCTAGAATTTGTTAGTACATATATATCAAAAAGCCAATTAGGTCCACCTCCTGCAACATTAGATGTATTTTCACTAAATTGTACATGTAGGTTCTCTTCTACTATCCTAGTTCTACTATTGAATACTATGAATGCTTTGTATTTTCACTAAACCACTACGGAAGAGGTTTAAGCAAACCGCTGCCTAAATAAACCGTTGTAAGCCAAACCACTGTAGGAACAGACAAACCGCGCGTAGTACTATTTTAGGCAAACCGGTTGCCTAGTACTTTATTCTATATTTTCGTAACTTAGAACAAAAAAAATTTCAATCCTTTACATCTGCAAACCGCGTCCAAGCACAAATAATCATAAAATAAGCTATTCTTATTCCAAAAAGCCACGAAAAACCCAAGAAATAAGTGATGACCGATGTTTATAACAAGGAAAGTACAAGACTTTTTCGAATCAAATAAGCAAAAACCTAAAAATGAAGAAAAGTAAGCTACGAACAGTTATGTAATAGATAAGATACAAACGAAATAAGCAGGTTAACAAAATGAGCTATGAAGAGGATAAGAAACTACAAAATAAGCTAACCAACCATTAAAAAGTTATCAAAAGTAGCTAGAGTCGTTTTGAAGAGATAAGAAAAAAATAAGCCACTAACCATTTTTTAAAGGTAGGCTTGGGGGGGGTTTAAACCACGTTAACAAAATGCGAAAAAGAAACTCAAATAAGCTTTTTATCCACAAAGAATCTATGAAAAACCACTAAGCAGTTGAATTAGAAACACGAGTTATAAAACACAAAAAAGAATCCAAGTGTAATTCTGTAACAGGCTGGGATTATTGTTTTCCAAATTAGTTTTAAACTTTTTTCGCTAAGGAATAATATTTTAAGCGAATAAGAATAAAGTAAACTAGGACATAGAAAAATATGCCAATTAAGAATAAGCTTATATAAGTCGAATAATCTCAAATAAGCACAAACCACTTAACCACTAAATCCACCCGAGGCTCTTGATACCAATTGTTAGCACCAATGATATATCATTTCACTTCTATATTGTAAAAATCAAAGATAGGAAATAAGAAGAAAAGAGAAGGAAGAACTCTAGAGAGAGAAAAGGATGGTGGATTGAACAAAGTGTTAGAGTCAAATGAACAACCAACACCTTTTCCACTAAGGAAAATGGTTTATATACCCACAAACTATATGGTGTGACATGTCGCCTTTTGATTGGCCGGGCTCGGGTTTATGTTGGCTTTAAGTCGTTATACATATGATACATAATTTCTAACTTAACGGCCTGGTATTCTATTAGCTATTACAAACATTACATAAATGAAGATGACCGAGACCTAATATTCATAATGAATGAGACTTCTTGTTGACTTAATATTTTGAGGCTAAGCACCATTGGACCGTCGGTTCTTTGAGCTCGAGTATCAAGCCCAACGCTTGATGGAAGCTCATCTTACGCCTAATACAACTATTCAATGTGAACAAAATACTTCTTCATGTATGATCTGCATTTGTCCCACGACATCAGTTTGCATGGAAAATCTGAGCAAGCTTTCTGGTTGATTAATGCATCCTCGTGTACGATGAGCGGGAGGCATTAGTGGTTATACTTTCAAACCGGGCAAAACAATCTTGGTGGAGTTGTGAACACCTATAATCTGTCATAGAAAGTTCACCCAAACTTCGGTGGAGACAATCCCCAATCGTATTTAAAACAAATTTCAAACCTACCGAATCAGTTTTCTGCCAACGGTTAATTCCCAACCTTCCTTCCAACAACAAAAACCTCAAAATTTTAACAATCAATCAAATCTTGAAGGATTGGTTTCTAACTTCATGGCATCTCAAGACGCTTGATTGTCTAAGTTTGACGCCGATTTCAAACAACACAAAGCAGATGACGATAATATTTAACACAGTCTGAAGGCCTCATAATCGGACTGACGGGAGCACCTCCCAATAGTGACACGGTTAAGAACCCAAAGCTGAATGTTAATTCTACCTCTCTAGTCTTTTCTACTCGTTCTTACCTAATGGAAGATCCCCAATGCCCATCTCATCCTCCTAGTTCGATCAATGCTATCAAAACGTGTTCCAAAGAGACAAAACCATTCCCAAAAAGGTACCCAGTGCAAACAGTATATGAAGATTGGAACCCCACAACCTGAAGACATGAGGAACTTAAAAGTGAATTCCAGATTTTCATTCTCTTAAACTTACCGGTTCTAGAAGTACTAGCTCATGCTCCCATATATAACGCAATACTTGATAAATACGTGGAGAGTTTAGGAGGTTAGGCAAAATGGCGTTCGCATTCATCAAGACGACAATGGCCTAAAAGTGATGAAGACCTGGATTATTCACTTACCTTGTAGGACTGATGGGACTCCAAGCCTTATGATACCTTAGCTGATTTAGGGTCTTGTGTGAACATAATCCACTTATACCTCTTCAAAAAGCTCAAAATACGACTATTAGAGGAAACCGACCATGTTTTTGGGTTAGCGGATGAGGCTAAGTCTTATCCTATTAGGATTGTTAGGGATGTAGAAGTCCACATAGGAAAACTAAGACTCTTAAACGACTTTACATGAAGAAAGACACCAAAACCCCTTTACTAGTAGGAAGAGGATTCCTAGCAACCGCTAATGCAGTTATAGATTGTAGAAAACCCAAAATAGTAGTAGGAGAAAGAATAACTAGGTCAGTATTTGGAGTAAAGTAAATTGATCTAGGTGAAGAAGAAGCACCATATTAGACCACACTAGGAAAAAGGGAATCAAATAGAACACAACCCAACTCAGACAGTGTAGGTGCCCAAACCCCTTACTATACTAGAAAGGAATTCATGAATTGTCAGTTGCCCGAGAATGGGAAATGGCCAGAGATGCCGAGATTAATACCTTTAAGGATGTCCTAGTGTTTAGAAGAATTATAGAATTCTTAGGGACCTTACCTATAAACCTTAAAAGAAACATGTAGGAGTCAGAGGACTTAATAGAGAACCCGATCAATTAGGATAAGCCACCTAAAAGTGGAGATGGGGCATGGCATGCCAAGATTAGGATAATTGATCCGGATGGAGAAGAATTTACCAAAACCTTCCAATCAATCTCGACCTCTGGAAAACTTTCTGAAAAAAAGAGAATCCAAGATAGATCATCAACGTGGATCATTTCCACGCACCTAGTAGTGTGACTCCGAGTCTAGCTAAAAGACTCATAAATAAACAAAAGCTCGTTTTGGGAGGCAACCTAATATTTATTTTCTTGCATTTTAGGAGTGTCTTGTGTTTTAATTCTTTTATGTTTGAAACATTTGTAATCATGCTTTGTTTTATTCTTAACTTCTTCTTACTAACAATCAAAGGTATTTTGCATCAAATAAGTGTAGGGGAAAATATCCGGTTTATAAGAACCAATTCAAACATATAAAATAAATTGTTAGATTAATTCGCGTCATGTTTCGAGTCATAGGATTGTAATGATCAATCTAAGGTTTTATGCAGTATTTTACACAAGGAATAACTAATAAAATTGCGTGCAAGAAAGTTTTTAAGAAAAACAAAATTGATATTTTCACAGAGTGTGGAGACGGTATCAGGATTTTTCCTGACGGCATCGCGTCTCCAGGTCTGTAAAAATTCAAATTTTTTCTATTATTTTGATAAAATGATTTGTCAATATTTAAATTTGTTTTTTTCTTAAAAACTACAATACCTATGATTGTATTCATCACTCTCATCGTATCTTTACTGCTTTTATAGAAGTCAACCCTAAAAGTTTCGTTGTATATATCATATCCCGCCGATTTTACGCCAGGTGTAGTTGTCTTTGTCTTTGATTTACATGTTATATTTGATAAGAAGAAGCTTGGAAGTTCTTAGGAAGTTTCAAGATGACGATTCTTGGAGGACGATTTAACCAGTTATCGCATGTTTCTTCTCCATTATTGAGCAAACCATAGGAGTACTAGTTTCTTTTACTTGTTTTCTTTTCCCTTTATTCGTTTTATGGGTACTTTTAAGAACATTGGGGATAATGTTCAACGTAAGTGTAGGGGGGAAATAAGCCTTAGAAATTATTCCTTCAATTGCCATTTGCTTTGTCCTTAAAATGATGTGTAATATATCGAAACATAGCATAGACGGTAATTTTAACCTAAATTTTAAAAACAATTTATAACACATACCGACAAAGGCTGAGTATTAATCGCGTCTCATGTATAGGAATTTATATGACTAGCACAATAACCCTCAAAATTCCACCCTAAAAATGTGATGTTTGCCTTTAGATATTTAGGAATTCGGGTATCCATTTTTGATACCCAAGATAATTATACATTTAGCTTGTTCGAGTTAAGGTTCCAATGCAATCGTATGTGTCTATTCCATCATTTTTGATGTGTTTGTATGATTTTGTCATCTTTTCTTAAGTATTGGTATCGATTTAAAATTATGAGTGTACCGGTAGTGTATTAATTTCTAGAACTTGTTTTTTGTGATGCATCCCGAGATCACATAGTGAGAATTAGGATTTGATAAATGATAAGAGGCACTAGGATTAACCCATTTTTAAACGTGTACCTGTTATGATCGTCACCTCGATCATATAACTACCCCACACCCTTGTCATGCACTCATTTTTAGTGCAGGATACCCCTAGTACACCCCTCCGAGCCTATCCTTTTTCATGGTTATCATAATTTTCTGGTTAATCCGGACTATTAATAAAGAGCATTGTCACCCTTGAACCAATTGTTACACCAAAATTGCCTTAGCATACCTTTTATGTACTCGTTTTTTAGTACATTATTGTTTTTAACCCAAGTTAATTATTTGAGTTGTAACACCCCCATTTTTACAATATAGCAGCGAAAGCTAATCTGGGGTATTACTTCATGGATACAACAATCATATAATAGTAAAATTGACCAAAAGAGACGTTTATTCAAAAGATATGTTTCATTCATTTCATAAATTAAAGGGGTTCTAAAGGAGGTCCACAATATCTAGTACTTTACAATGGGATGATGATTACAAGTATTTAGCCATCTTCGAGTACATGCCACCCGTGCCATATATTGCTCAATACCTGATATAAAACATGCTAAAAAGTCAACTCAAAGGTCTGAGTGAAATTCATAGTTTTGATAAACAGTTTGATTACAAGTCTAGTGTAATAATTGACAAACACCATTTATTCTGAAAAATGTTTATTGTTATGATCTTGGGTCACGTTATTATATACCCATTATTTGTAATAATTGCAACGAATGCAATTATCATAGTAACCGTGTATTACTGCGTTATTTGTCTTGTTGGTCTGTTTGGTTCATGTCTTGTATAGTAATAGTTGGTCTAAGCACCTGGCACATAAACTGATTGTGTATATATATACCCAAAATGATGTGATATATATATATATATATATATATATATATATATATATAGAGAGAGAGAGATAATGGCCCTCGGTGTTAAGGTATTGCCATTATACTACTAATTAAATAAGAATGTTTTGGATTACCTATCGGTAACACAAACAGGATTCGTCAATCCCGATAGATCTATCCACAATATTTGCGTTCACCCAAAAGTGATTAATGGTCCATGATAATGAGGGACTTTTGGCATAATGTAACTTAGACAGTAGCTGTAATAGTGTATCAGGATAGCATATAACTTGTAAAAAACACTTGTATTCCTGGTTTAAGCATGTATAAGTCTTTGAAAAGTAATCACATTGTTATAAGATAAACAAGTATGTAAAAGAGTTTGTAACAAGCATGTATCCCCCTCGCGGGTTTATTAAACATGTAAATAAGTAAAGGCGAGTTTATGAATCTCACTAATTCTTTGAAAAGTAATCACATTGTTATAAGATAAACGAGTATGTAAAAGAGTTTGTAACAAGCATGTATCCCCCTCGCGGGTTTATAAAACATGTAAAATGAGTAAAGGCGAGGTTATGAACTTCACCTGATGGGTAGATGCAATAAATATTCCAAAATGAAAGCAGACGACTATATCACAATCTTAACGGGGAAGGTTGATATAGCAAAATGTTAGTAAACAGCCACGTCATGCAACCTGTGTAAATATGTCAAGTCTTAAGAAGTTTGTACTCTAGAACTTTAGTTTTAAGAGTTATGAGTTTGATTGAAGAGTTTGGAATTATTCTATCACCGTTCGGGCCATCATAATTCAGAAGTCATTCAGTAAACGTTTAAGGAGCTAGGGCACTTTAAATCGTAAACCCAACAACTCAGTCAGAACGTAATACCAAGATGAAACTTCTTAATATGAAGCTCCCTAGTATTGTGATATGATATAATCGGTTTTAAGTGTTTTATTCAATATCTGGAAATGTTAAGCACGTGAAGCGTTAATTATAGTTATGTCTTGTAAGGTTTTAAACATGTTTTTATACGTTTTCAAAATGTTACATTTTAGACCCTTGAGTTTGAAAAGTGGCAAAATATATGTAACACCCCCCAAATTGGGACGCAGCAGAATAAGGGTCTGGGGCGTGTTACTTCAATAGATTCAATCACACAAGATTATATTGAACGACCAAAAGTCATTTGGGAAACGATACATGGGATTTAAACAAAGTAATGTTACATATGCCCGAAGCTTTAACTTGTACACTTGATCAAAATAAAAGATTTTCAGCCCATAACAGATAACAAAGGAAATGCGACCAAAATCTTTAATGCAAGACATCCAATCAATAACCACCAATGAATCCCTCGACCTTGTGCTTATTGTTCCCTGAAAAAAACATTGCTTTAAAACCGTCACAATATGTTGGTGAATTCATAGGTTTGATAAATCATATATTGTTAGGACCAAAGATCTCCCAGTGTCATGATAATGCAACAGATGCAAATATCATATAAAATTGTAATTACGTTGCTTAAGCTCATGACACTGATGCTTGAATTATGGATGCCAAAGTAATGGCCGTGTCAGCTCGTTGGTGTGTTCACCCAGCAACATCCTATATTCGACATGGTATACGTCTCCATTTCACTTGTGAATAGCTTAATCACCCGATCGGGGTTGTCAAACCCAAAAGATCTATTCATAAACATTCGCGCTCGATAATTAACCAGTTCTGTATATGGCTCAGATTGGGTTTATCGGCTTAGGGCAACATGTAATCATATATAACTTAACCACTTGTGATCCAGTTGTAAAACCATTGCATGTTTGCACCAAAAAAACTTTGTAAAAACAAAAGCATGTAAAAACGTGGGTCTTTGGGGCTATAAACTCACATTGACGTGAGTATGCTCAAGTGTATCACAATTAACGCGCCACGCGAATTGATCAAATGCAACCTAATTAAATTAAGGTCGTATAAGTACCGAGTACTTTAATCTACAACATTGAATATAATCCTATAGTTGTTACATCGTACTATCGTTCGGGCTATCATAATTAAAGAGGTCATGACATGACGGTTCGAGGAGTTAGGACACTTTAATCGTTAAATCCAACAACTCGTCGAAACGGACATCCGAAGAGGCTCATTATGAACTCCCTTGAAATATAGTAACTTTGATAACACTATAATATTCTATATAGCTCAATCTCCAACAAATGCGTTTGGTAAAATGTGTTTATAGTCTAAAACGTTTATAATTACCGTTTAGTAAAACTGGCGTAACTTTCGCGTTTTTTTAAACCGTTCTCGCCTGTTTTCTTATGTCATCTTTTCGTATTAAGACGGGTTATCGTATTGACATTTTTATAAAATTTTATCCCCTGATTGACAGTAACTTTTACTGGTTCATGGGACAGACATGTAGTTTCGTATAATTCGTATTCGTGTCGTAAAACTGGTAAATGTGTATTTTTTTCGTTATGCTACGTTTTTAATGATTCTTTCTGAGGACGTTCTGTATTTGAAAGACTTCTATATTTTTATGAGGTTTACAAAAAATATAACTTTTGTCATGAATAGGTTAACTTTTATTAAAATTGTTTTATAAGTATTAATTGTCTTAAACTGCAAAATTCTAATGTCGTTGTTAATTGAAAAATTACGATTCTTATCATTTGGGAACTCCTAAAAAATTTTGTATTATTTATAAAAATACTAACCCTTGCTGTTGTAATTTTTATAAAAATGTTTTTATAAAAAGTTTACTTACGACTTTCATGTTATTAAAGTATAACTTGTTGTTAACGTAACTTTTTCGTTTATTGATCAGTTTAAACCAAGTTCTTACTTTTTCGGAGAATCGTTCGAGAAATGTATAATTCTTATAAAAATTAAAATGTGTATGTAAAATTTTCGGATTTGGGACAGAATGTTTATGCTTGTTTTGGTTAAGTCCATTTTTTTCGATCTTTTCTTTATACTTTACCTTTGTATTTTACTCAAGTTCAATATATCTTGTTTATTATATATCATCTTATATTATCATTACTTGTCCATAATTAGTCTTTATGTGTCCAAGTTACCAGGTTTTTTTTTTTTTTTTACTAATCCATGATAATACTTAAAATTATACTTTACTTAGAAATCTCTAATATACTTGTTTTGTCCATTAATCTTTTTTTATACATAACCAATAGGGTTCACGTGTATTTCTTTCCATATGACCTTTTTTTAGTGTTCTATTAACATGATTAACAGTCCATAATCAATAATTAACATGTATTATGTCATTTCTTTAGTTGAAACATATTATGAAGTTATGAAAACCATTAAAAATCATTAATCATGGTTTTCACCAAACACCATGATACAAATTTTTCTCTCCTTTTTAACATGATGTAGTAATACAAGAATATATATAAGTGTGTAAACTGATCATTCAATATAAACTTCATTTTCATGAATAAATCCTAAATTGGTGATTTTAAGTAAATAGAAATATCATATGCATATAATGAAAGTTTTTATAGTACATAAGAGTTTAAATGGACCTTATGAAGAATGATTATGATGATGTATAAGTACTAAACCCTTGTTTAGCCACAAAAACCAAGCTTACACAAAGAAAACCCTAGCTTTCCTTAATAGAACCCTAACTTCCTTTTACTTGAGAAATACTTGGAAATGGTTAACCAATGCTTGCAAATGCCTTAGTACATCTTAGATTATGTGTATATAGAAGTGTATGGATTGTAGAAAAATTTGTATGGGTTTGGTTGGGAGGTGAGGGTGAATGTATGCCGTAGCATTATGGGCAACAAAAAGGAGAGGTTTTGGTTTGATTTGTCTAAGTGTTGGTGATGTATGTATCTCTTTATGCAAAGTATAAGTAATAAACTAGCAAGACTAGTCAAGGGGGGAAGACATTATAGGAAGTCCTAGGTATGGCCAACGGTCTAAGTATTGTCTTGTAGCATGGTAGGAGGTGTATGTCCTCAAATAGTTGAGAACATCCCATGAAAACATGGAAATGTGTTCTCAACTTGCATTTCTTGTTCTTTTCTCTCTATATCCAGTTTTAAGAGCTTATGTATTATAATATTGGCTAAATTTTGGGTATTGGGTATAAACGTGGGTATTTGTTGTGAGCGTGAAAGAATAGTTTTTTGTGGTTCCGGGTAAGTGCCGAAAAACGATTTTATCGCGAAACGTATACACTTTACGTATCCGATAAAAATAAAATGAACAAAGTTAATAATTATCCTCAAAATAATTATATAACCCTTGCTTGATGTAAACATTTAATTGTTAGATGCCCGTTTACATTGAACGCTACTAATTTTTGGCGTACGCGATTTAACCTTATACGTTTACAATTTCAAGCAAATGCGTACAACACTAAACAATAAAATTAGTAAATTTATGCCGTCAGCAAGACTTGAAAACACAGGCGTGTTATAGGACTTCTCCCGTTTAAACGGAGCCTTTTGTCCTCAACTCTCACAATGCGCACTTTGACGACGCGTGTTTGTGATCTTGGCGCGAGGTGTGGATATTTCTTCTCGAATTGGTCTTCACGTTCCCAGTTATACTCAGGCCTCTCTTGTAGTGTCCATCGAACTTTGACCAATGGGATGACTTTCTTCAATGTTTTAACTTCTCGGTCACTATTTCTACCGGTTCCTCAAACATAAATGGAGTTTGTTGTGCCAAATTAAGTCCATCCAACGGAACGGCCTAACGGTTCGTGTGGCATGACACTTCTTCAGTTAGATACATGAATCGTATTATGGACTCTGCTCATTCTTCTGGAAGTTCACGCTTTGTAGAAACTTTCTCCACTTTTCTTCACCTTAAAAGGTCCAACATTACCTAGGGTTCAATCCACGTTGTGCAAAAACGTACGCCCCTTTCCAAGGCGAGACCTTAAGCATGACCTTGTCCCCAACTTGGAATTCCATCGGTTTACGCTTCAAGTCAGCGTAACTTTTCTATCGGTCACGAGCAGCTTACATCCTTTGCTTGATCTGGATGATTTTCTTAGTGGTTTCTTGGATCAGTTCTGGACCGAGTATTTGAGCTTCTCCAACTTTAGTCCAACAAACAGGTGAGCGACACTTTCGACCATAAAGTGCTTCAAATGGTGCGGCCTTGATGCTAGCGTGATAGCTATTGTTATATTGATGAACTGACTAATGGCAAATGGTTAACCAACCCTTTCCACGTCGAACCGCCACGAAGGCACGCAGCTATCCCGAGAGTATGAAATTGTCCTCTCGCTTTGCCCGTATGTTTTTGGGGATGGTTCGGCAGTACTTCTATCCAAGTTTGTACCCAAAGCACTCTGAAGTGACTCAAAAATTGATGCGATCTCGGGTCTATGATCGCAAATGTTGAGACGGGTATCCCATGCTCGTGAACACTTCCTTAAGTACAATCTTGCAAGTTTATCTAAAGGAACGGGTCTTATCATTGGGGTGAAGACGCAGGACTTTATAGTGAGACGTCGGGCAATCGATCACCAAATTGTGTCATAACCTTGAGACGTTTTAGGAGCTTCGTGACAAAATCCATGGTTATGTTGTCCCACTTCCATTAGGATCTTAGGTTGATACAACATCCTGATGGCCCTTTGCTGTGTGCTTGACCTTAGCACACGTCAAAACATTGTTAACATAATGTGGCATGTCGGCTTCATGTTGGGCCACCAGTATAACTTCTTTCATGTCTTTTCTTGGTACATTTTGTCCGGAACCGGTATGATAGCAGTATTTTGATTTATGGGATTAGTTGCTTGTGGGGATCACAGTACGCAAATCGCCATAACAAGGTACAACTTATGCCATTTAGCACGGTTCCATCGACGTGGTTCCACTTTTGTTCTCTATAGCTTCTGGAAATATGCATTTTCAACCACTTCCCCCACCAGTCTCACTCTTATGTTCTCGGGTTTTTCGCGCTATCGGGCTCTGAAGATTTAAGATCTGTTTGGGAAGATCCAAAATAATAGTCATAACCGGCTCGAATCTTAGCGGTGGTTCTGTTGCTTTCTGCTTAAAGCTTTGTCAGCAACGGAATTTGCTTTCCCGGGGTGATAACGGAATATCGCAATCGTAATCACTTAGCAACTCTAACCATCGACGATCCCTCATGGTCCAACTCTTTTTTATCTAAGATGTGTTGCAAACTTTGTGTCGGTGGAACATGTACACTTGGTTCCGTATAAATAAGTCTCAGATTCTTAGAGCGAAATACTCACTGCACCGAGTTCTAAATCATGAGTCGTGTAGTTTTTCTCATGAATCTTCAACTGTCATGATGCATAAGAAATCACTTTTTCTCTCTGCATCAATACAGCGCCCAAACCGTTCTTCGAAGCGTCGCAATATGCGATGAAATCTTCGCTTCCTTCAGGTAATGCAAGTATTGGTGCACTGCACAACTTTTGCTTTAACAGCTGAAAAGCTGCTTCTTGTTTATCGCCCTATTCAAACTTAACCTTCTTCTGGGTGAGCTTGGTCATAGGTTTGGCGATCTTTGAAAACCCTTCAATGAACCTCCGATAGTATCCAGCAAGACCTAAGAATTGACGAATCTCTGTTGGTGACTTAGGAGATGTCCAATCTTTAATAGATTCAATCTTGGCTGGATCCACATGAATTCCTTCACTATCGATCACGTGTCCGAGGAACTGTACTTTGGAAATCCAAAATTCGCACTTGGAAAATTTTGCATACAACTCCTCTTTCTTTAACAACTCCAACATTATCTTCAGATGCTCTTCGTGCTCTTTCTTGTTCTTGGAATAGATCAAAATATCATCAATAAAGACAATTACGAATTTGTCCAGATATGGTTTGCATACTCGGTTCATGAGGTCCATAAACACAGCAGGTGCGTTGGTCAGACCAAACGGCATAACTTGGAATTCGTAATGTCCATATCGAGTTCTGAAGGCAGTCTTCGGAATGTCTTCTTCTCGAACCCTTAATTGGTGATAACCTGACCTTAAGTCAATCTTCGAGTAGACACTCGATCCTTGGAGCTGATCAAATAGGTCATCAATTCTTGGGAGCGGATAACGGTTCTTCACCGTTAATTTATTCAGTTCCCGGTAATCAATGCACATCCGGAATGACCCGTCCTTCTTCTTGACAAACAAGACCGGAGCTCCCCAGGGCGAGGAACTGGGCCTTATAAAGCCTTTGTCGGATAGCTCCTTCAGTTGCTCAGATAACTCTTTCATCTCGGAAGGCGCCAATCGATAAGGTGCCCGTGCTACCGGTGCAGCACCAGGTACCAAATCAATTTGAAATTCCACTTGTCGAGTCGGAGGAAGACCCGGCAAGTCTTCAGGAAATACTTCAGGAAAGTCTTGAACTATGGGTACGTCCTCAAGTCGCTTCTTCTCCGACTTGTCTTCAGTCTCTCTTGTAGTGATATGTGCCAGAAAGATAGGAAACCCTTTTTCCATGTACTTCTGCGTCTTAGTGCAAGAAATGATGTTTAATCGTGTCACATTTCCCTGGGTACTTCCATCACCGTGTATGATTAAGGTTTTATTTTTCCAGGGGATGCGAACAATCTTTTCGGCACACGCAATGACCGCTTGGTGCTTCGCCAACCAATCCATACCGATTATAGCATCAAAACTACCAAGTTCTACCGGCATTAAGTTTATGTTGAATTGGTGGTTTAGGAAGTTTAATGTGCAACCCTTAAGTATAGTGTTTAACCCAATTATCCTCCCGTCAGCTAGTTCGACATCATAATAGTGATCTAGGGTAGATGGCGTGATGTCAATTTGGGAGCTAAATGCAGTAGACACAAAACTTCGATCGGCACCCGTATCAAACAAGATATAAGCATAGCGGTTGTTTAGAAGAAACGTACCCGCAACGACGTTGTCTGGATTTGCCCCCGCATTTCCAACCACATACACCTTCGCTGGAGCCCTATCATTCCCAGCTTGATTACCACGGTTGCCTTTGTTGTTCTTCAGTCTTGGACATTCCTTTTTGAAGTGCCCCTGAGCTCCACACTCAAAACAAGTAGGTTTCTGACCCGATCCGGTGCCCTTCTGGTTGTTATTGTTGTTGGCATTTCCCGTACCCCTACAGTCACGGGCGATGTGACCGTACTTGTTGCATTTATAGCACTTTGGAGCACACGGACCGTCATGGTGGTAATTGCATTTTGGGCATAGGGGTCTAGATCCCCCATATGGTTTCTTATCACCCGATCCAGCAGTGTATGCCCTGCCGGTGTTTTGCCTCTTGTTTTGTTGTTGTTGTTGGTTCTGGTTGTTTCGAGAAGTGTTTTCTAACTTCCTCTTGTTTTCAGCTTGTCTTTCCGCCATGGTACTGACTCTCTTGTCCATCAGTTCAGTGGCCATTTCAATGGCCTCTTGCATTGTCTTTGGTTTTGAAGCTACGATGTTTCCATGGATCATATCGGGCAATCCCCCGACATACCTTTCAATTTTATCCGCCTCCTCAGGGAACATTCTAACACATAGTAGTGCTAGCTCTTGAAAACGTTGGTTGTACTTGACCACATCAGTACCTATTACCTTCAAGTTCCACAACTCAGCTTCTAGCTTCTTCATTTCATTTCGTGGGCAATACTTATCAGTCATCTTTTTCTTCAGATTCACCCAAGTCATTGAATAAGCAACATCATGAGTAACAGTCATAACATGGGTATTCCACCATGTCAAGGCACCTGCTAACAGAGTACAGGTAGCAAATTTGATCTGATTTTCCGCCGAGCAATTGCTTATTCGAAAGACAGTCTCCATTCTTTCAAACCATTGGGTTAACTCAACCACTCCCTCGGTGCCCTTGAAATACAGAGGTTTGCATTTCATGAAATCCTGGTAAGTGCACTCTCGAGTAACGCGTTCAGATCCCCTGACACCCGTTCCCGAAGAATGGCTATCAGTGCCATTCCTCTAGATGCGTCACGGGGCCAAGGCGGCACTGACTCCTTGATCAATCATAGCTTGGAGTTGGGCATTAGTGACATTAGTGGTTGTGGTTGCTGTTGGGGCTGGTGTTGTCGTGGCCCGTGTTGACCTCGTGGCTCTTTTTGGTGCCATTTTCTTCAATCACAAGAAAATACAATAACCGTTAGATTTCATAAAATCATAACCACGACATGACATATCCATGATAACTAAAGTGAGATCGCATCACACAGTGAAATGTACAACTGAATTGTAATTAACAATGATATAACCAAATCGACATTCATTCATCACAAATTCGATTTTAAACATGACATAATACCATCATTCCATATATAACTGGAAAACATACATGATTGGTTTGGATACAAAATGATCATATGTTTAGGTTACAAAATAAACATAACAACCTAAAGCCTTACTAGCCGGGATTAAACCCGTAATACTTAGTAGGCTATATACAAAACGACTAGCCCTATCAAAGTCTAATCTAAGAACTGCTACCAGCCTCCTCTGGCAGCTCCTGCGGTGCAGGACCCCCAGCGGGTCCCTGCTGTCCCTGTAAGGCAGTAACCTGCCCCTGTAATGTCATCACCTGTCCCTGTAAGGCTGTCACCTGCCCCTGCAGGGTGGTGACCAGTCCCTGAAGTGGAATCATCTCTCTCTGTAGTGTCTGCATAACAGTCAAGGTCTGAATAATCTGCTGCTGTCGAGTGCGATCCGCAGCTCTCAACTCTCTCATCTCCTCACGCCTCCTGCGGTCTGTCTCTAGCAAATCTGACATCGCTCTCTGTCTCCTAAGATCCGCTGACTGTAGCTCTGTGATCTCTGACATCTGTGCATGAACTGTGGTGCGTAGCGAAATAACCTCTCCATGAGCAAGATCGCTCGCATCCATCGCCCGTCCCCAAGCCTCTCTAGACATCCCAGCCTCGGTCTCCATGAGCTGACGTGTATGTGCATGAGTGCGTCTATCTCTAAACAACATATTGACCCGACCGGCCAATAGTTGTCTCTGTCCCTGCTCGTCATCCAACCTCGTGTAGATCTCGTCTGTATCTCGCCTAACCATAGACTCAAACTCTCTCATGTGTGCACCCAACTCTGTATCGGTACTAACTGGAGCTCCCTGTAAGGTCTCAACAATCTCATCCCATGAATCCGTGATCCCATATCCGACATATCTCTCTGGGTCACGTCTGATCTGCCTGTCCATAGTGGCAACAAAGCCGTAATCTGCCCTAAGACCTCCAACTGGTCTAGCAGTAGCAGCGGCGAAGCTCTCTCCTACCTCATACCTGGGACCTAGAGCGATACCTAACCCCATCTGAGGTGGTAGGTTAACCTCGGGTCTGTCCTCTCTCTGACGGTCAGAGGGTAGTAATAGTGGTGGGAATGAAGTAGGAGCTGATGTAGGCAAGGGTGGTGGTGCATCTGGTCTGGGGGAGAGTATGAAGGGTGGTGGTAATGGTAGTGAATGGGAAGTAGCTGCAGCCTCAGCTCTCATCCGAATCGTGGCAGCTCGATAGCCCAATGAACGAATAGGACTAGGAGGTGGTGCTGTCAATACAGGTGAGGGTGGTGATAGTGGGAAAGGAATCTGGGGTGGTGATGAAGACCATGGAGATAGTGGTGATGCTGGTGGGGAAGATATAGCAAGTAATCTGGCAACCTCAGAATCAGACCATGCTGGTACGGGTAATGGCTCCGGGATAGTGATCCTAGCTGTCATACGATATGCAGGGTGAGGTGGTGGTGTAGCCGCAGACTCATCAGTCTCAAACGGCTCAGTCTCCTCTGCAGACGGGGCAGTAGCTGGTAAAGCAACAACTACAGGGTAGGCAGGAGCTAGGTGCTCCTCCTCCGCCTCCTCGTCAATCTCAACATCCATCTCGTCATCCTCATCCTCCTCATCGGCCTCGATATCCATATCATCATCCTCATCCTCCTCGATGTCCATCTCATCGTCTCCGTCATCTCCTCCATCAGCAGGATAGTCGATAGGATCCTCCTCAGGGTCCTCATCGTCATCCTCCTCCGGGTCTGCCTCAGGATCAGACTCCGGAACATAATCAGGTGACTGTGCAGTGGGTGAGGCATCCTCAGCATACGGCTGATCCTCAGCAACGATCTCATCATCAACATGCTCTGGACCTGGAACATAATCTGGCGAAGGTGGTGCATGCTCTGGCTCCTCCGGGCCAGGCACATAATCTGGAGATGGTGGTGCCTGAAGAGCGGCCTCTACATACGGGTCCTCTGGCATGTAAGGTAGCTCAAGTAACTCATGATCATCGGCTCGTGGTGATCCTATATCTGATAAGTCCTCATATGGACTGGACACTGCTGTGTATGTGATCCCCGATTCATCAGAATCTGACATGACTGTATCTGAAAATCCAAAGATAGCTTATATTAGTATTTCATATAAGACTCTTATAGTAATATACATTTATAATTATAACATGTATATCAATTACGAATGCATCTAGTCCAACCAACTAATGCAACAAGTAGTGTATGCATGAATGTATGCACATATGTATGTCCCGTGTAATCCCCTTGTTATAAAAACACTTTTGAAAACGGTTATAGTCCAGCAAAAACATTTGACCTGGTTCTCTATAACCTTGGCTCTTGATACCAATCTGTAACACCCCCAAATTGGGTCGCAGCGGAATAAGGGTCCGGGGCGTGTTACTTCATAGATCAACAACACAAGATATATATAGAACGACTAAAAAGTCGTTTTGAAAATGATACATTGGATTTAACAAAGTAATTGTTACATAAGCCCGAAGCTTAACTTGTTCACTTGATCAAATACAAAGATTTTCAGCCCATAACAGATAACAAAATGAAATGCGACAAAATCTTTAATGCAAGACATCCAAATCAAAACCACCAATGTATCCATCGCACCTTGTGCTTATTGATCCCCTGAAAAACATTGCTTTAAAACGTCAACAATAATGTTGGTGAATTCATAGGTTTGATAAATCATATATTGTAGGACCACAAGATTTCCCAAGTGTATGATAATGCAACAGATGCAGATATCATATAAATGTAATTACGTTGCTCTAAGCTCATGACACTGAAGCTTGACGTGTATGAATACCAAATTAATGGCCTACATTGCCCGTGGTGATGTTCTAACCCGCAACATCCTATATTCGACATGGTATACGTTCGTTTGTCCAGTGATAGCTAATCACCCGAACGGGGTTGTCAAACCCAATAGATCTATTAATAACATTCGCGCTCACAATCCCAGCAATTGACAGTTCATGATAATGGGCTCAGGTATGGGTTATCGCTACTTAGGCAACACGTAATCATAACATGAAACTTAACCACTTGTGTCCAATTGTAAAGCATTGCATGTTTTTCACCCCAAAAACTTTGTAAAACAAAAGCATGTAAAACGTGGGGCTATGAACTCACCTTGAGTGAGCAAATACCAAATGTATCACAATTAACGCGCCACGCGAATTGATCAAATGCAACCTAATTAAATTAAGGTCGTATAAGTACCGAGTACTTTAATCAATAACATTGAATATAATCCTATAGTTGTTACATCGTACTATCGTTCGGGCTATCATAATTAAAGAGGTCATGACATGACGTACGAGGAGTTAGGACACTTTAAATCGTAAATCCAACAACTCGTCGATACGCCATCCGAAGAGGCCTCATTATGAAACTCCCTAGTAATATAGTACTTTGATAACCACATAATATTCTATATAGCTCAATCACCAACTAATGGTTTTGGTAAAATTGTGTTTAATAAGTTAAAACGTTTATAATTACCGTTTTAGTAAAACTGGCGTAACTTTCGCGTTTTAATAAACCTGATTCTTCGCGTCTTTTATGCCCATCTTTTCGTATCAAGAGATGTTATCATAAATTGACATTTTGAATTTCGGACCTACTGGTGAACAGTAGCTTTTACTGTTCACATCAGAGTGAGCTTTATAAAAAATCGTATTCGTGTCTGTAATAACCCGTATATGTCGTATTTTTATTCGTTATAGGCTCCGTTTTTTACGATTCTTTTCGTGGACGTTCTCGTATTGAAAGTTCTTATATTTTTTATGAAGGTAAAAAAATTATAAAACTGTCTGTCATGAATAGTAACTTTTATAAAAATTGTTTTATAAAAGTATTAATTGTTTAAACTCGCGAAATTCATAACTCATTCGTTATTAAATTTGAAAATTACGATTCTTATCATTTTGGAATCCTAAAAATATGTATATTTATTAAAAATACTAACACCTTGCATGTTTGAGATTTTTTAAATGTTTTTATAAAAATTCATTTACGAATTCGTGTATTATTGTATTACTTGTTTTTTAACGTAAACTTTTTCGTTATTAATCCGTTTAAAACAAGTTTTTACTTTTTCGGAATCGTCGTGAAATGAATTATCTTTTAAAATTAAATAGTATGCAAAAATTCGTATTTGGGATCAGCAACTTTGCATTGAGCTTGTAGATCCATTTGTAACCTTTTCTTTATACTTTATTACTTTTGTATTTTATCACAAGCCTCATAATATCATTGATATATTATAATCATACATATATTAAATGTATATTCGTAAGATTAGTCCTCATATGTCCAGTTACATTATGTCAACTAAATCCAGTAATTTATTTTAAATACCATAACATTACTTAAGTAAACTTAATTTACTAGTTTCTCAATATCATTTTTATAAATAACCAAGTGGTACAAAGTATATTTCTTTCTTAGGACTTCTTTTTAGTGTTATATTAACATGATCAAAAGTCCAGAATCATTATTAACATGTCTTTGGTATTTCTTAAGTTGGAAAACATATTATGAAGTTGTGAATAACCCTAATTAATCCATAATCAGTTTACCACCAAACAATATGATACACCTTTTCTCATCCTTTTTAACCATAATGTATGTAATTACATAATATGTAACTATAAGTAATCCATGTGGTCATTTCAAGTGAAACTTTATTTTCATGATTTAAAACCTAAATGGGTGATTTAAGCTAACTAGAATATCTTATGCATAATAATGAAAATTTTATAGCTAATAAAGAGTTTAAATGACCTTAGATGAATTGATGATGATGATGTACAATGTGCTACAACCTTGTTTAGCCACAAAAAACCAAACTTGGCACTTAATAAAACCCTTAGCTCCTTAATTAACCCTAGCTTCCTTTTTCTGATTATTAATCTTGGAAATGGTTAACAATGCTGGCAAATGTCTTAGTACATCTTAGGATATGTGTATATAGAAGTGTAAGGATTGTAGAAAAATTTGTATGGATTTAGTTGGGTGGTGTATTTGTGCCGTGGCCAAAGAGAGAGCAAAAGAGAGATTTTGTGAACTTTTCTCTAAGTGTTAAGTGTGTATGAGTTAGTTGTATGAATATAAGAGGTATACTTGGTCAAGGAGACATAAGGGTGTCCTAGGGATGGCCTTAGTCATGGTTATTAGTCAAAGGATGGTAGGGATGGGGGGTATGGTGTGCCATAAAGAAGTAATTTCTAAAAAAATTTAAAAAAAAAAAAGATAATAAATAGTGTTCATTTGACCATGTTGTAAGACTTATCAAAATTTTCATGTATATATTCATACATGTTGTATGAATTTCGGCATAACAAAGATATATATGATATATTTATGTAACTTTTATGTATTGAGTATAAAAGTGGGTATTTGTTGAAGCGTAGAAAAGTTTTCGTGGTTCCGGGAGTGCCTAAACGCAATTTATCGCGAAAAAGTATACACTTGAAGTTCGAATAATTAAAATGAACAAAGTTAATAATTATCCTTAAAATAATTATATAACCCTTGCTTGATGTAAACATTTAATTGTTTGATGCCCGTTTACATTGAACGCTAATTTTTGGCGTACGCGATTTAACTTAACGTTTACAATTTTAAGCAAACACGTACAATAATAAAAATAAATAGCACATTTATTGACGTCGTCAAAGACTTGAAAACACAGGGTGTTATATACTACATCCTTAACTGTTTTGAAACCATTATTTACTACATCCGGTATGCATGTTGCATCCACTAAAGATGTATCAATTGACACTTTGTAGCAATCCTTTGAGAGTTCTTTGTTATGAAGCATTTGTTTTCCATCAGTCTTGTATATGGTACCCAAAGGAATAATAGTTGATTTCTTTAAGTGTCACAGTTTGTACTTAATTGCCTAAAAATGATTTGTTGCATGTATGTATTAGAAATTAAATAAACAAAAGAATATATGAACATGTTGAAATACATACTTGTGGTAGTACTAGTAGTGGAGACACATTTTCTTGTGATTGGGAATCTTGACATGAAGAATCCTTTCGTATTGATCTAGTCATTTTTTTAGATTCGATAGATTTAACAGTTTCACAGGGGGGTGTTTTATTACTTACCCTTGTTTCCATTGCCTTTTCTAAAGTTGCAAGTCCATTAGACTTCTGAATGCTCGCGTCATTCTCACATCTAACAATAGTTGTTCTGCCCTCCTCATCAGCGCTGCTATTTATAGGATTAATGTCCACCGGAGACTCCTGCAATATAAATTAAGAAATGCATAGACTCGTCAGTTTAGGATCAGTGCCTGCTATTTATAGTGTTGGGATTAAAAGTATTCTTGATGTTATTTAGATTACTGCTACTCATGTTTAAAGTTAATGCTGCTTGGTTGATTTAATGATGCTAGTTTTTTAAAAAAAAAAGGGTTTCCCCAAAAAAAAAAAAGGGGAAAAACATGCTAAGTGTTAAATACTGCTAGTACAAAGTTAGTACTGCTAGTGAATATATTAGTACTACTCATGGTTAAGACTGCTCAAAGAAGTTAATGTTGCTGAAGAAGTTAATATTGCTAGTGTATAAGTTAGTACTGTTTGTTAGTTAGTTAATCTGCCTTAGTGTTATAAGTTTCGTGTTGTTGTGTTAATTAGAAAATGAATTTGTTAACAATATAAATGTCCTTATTTTTGGTGATGTTATGAGTTGACATTGACTGCAACTGCCCCCTTGTATAGCCAACTGATTCTTCAGTTTAGTAACCATTCCCTCTGTTTATGACATCTTGTTGGACAAATTCTAGATTAATAGTTCTTTTTCTTGACGTTCGCGTCTCTCATTATCAAGTTGACTTTGAAGTAACAAAATTCTTTCATCAGATGCTTGTCTGCTTCGAGGAAACAAAATCCTTTGTATGTAAACTCGTGTCCCACTCCTTTGCCTAAACTCCCTTTTCCTTCTACCTATACAACTGTATGGCATCAATTGTATGATCAATCCTTCAAGTATTCCTTCTTTGATCTTGTTCTCATTTTTTCTGCAAACACAATATGGGAAATAGGTTATTATACGAAAATGAACATAATAATAAAATTTGCAGTCAAACTTACAAGTTTATCTCCCACTGATCTAATCTCATCATCTAGATATTCTCCGTCTTTGTTTACCCTTCCTTTCAACCACAGTGTACCACGCGCGGGTTCTTCATCTGGTTCAATTTCTTTTTTTCGATCTTATAAACATCAAATACATACACATGTAAGTTAAACCAATATAAACGAAAGTATGATGCTATTAAATGCAAATGTGCAAATGTGTAATCTTACCATTTTCTCTTTCACAAGTGCGTATCCACCTCATCCCATTGTATGCTGATAAACAGACTTGGAACACGCCATTTTAGCTGCAGCTGATTTCACCTTGCAACACAAAATCATAAGGCATTTAGATGTAGTAATGCTGCTAGTATAGAACTAATATATGGAAACACAAAATTATGAAAGATATATGGACTTAAATAAAATGACTAATTAAAACCTTGTATTCCTTGGTGGTCGTGTACTTTACAAAATTGACCCATTCTTCGGCTTGTAAAATTGCACTATACTTCGCCGGGACTTCATTTAGTTTTGAAAGTGTATTTTGGTTGGGAAATATGTATGTTTGTCTCAATTTCCTTCTGAAATTCCTTAGAAGTTGACCAAGACGATTCATTACCAGCTTTTTGACTGTCAACTCAACATCAAAATATCGATGCAATAATATTATACAACAATGTTGTTACAATTAGTTGCACATAAATGTAAATGACAGAGATTAAATTATGTAGTACTGGGTCAAAAATAGTATGTGTGTACCGTGATTTTCCATCCCATAGTTTTATCTCTTGCATATGAATCTTCCTTTTCCAAGATAGAATCTTTCTCAAAACCAATAGGTTTCACGAACCTGTCCTCCTAAAATAACTCGAAAACATTTGCTCTGTGTTTTCTTGATATCCAATTCAACGCATCGAAGGTTTCACTGAGCTTTATTCCATCAGGTTTTCCATGTTCCCTGCGAAACTTATATAACCTGGTTATGCCCCTATTAACTACATTCCCATTTGTCATGGTTGTTTTTCTCATCCTCTGCCACTCAATCAACTACTCTCTGATTGATATCCTAAATCGTCATTTTCATTATCATTATAATAATTAACCAAAGGATCTTGATCATCAATGGCTTGAGTTTCCATGATTCTTCAGCAAGAATGTGTAAAAGAAAATAAGTAAACTTGGTAATTAATGGTGTAAAAAGAGTTTTTATTGTTCTGTTTAGGTTGAAGCCTGATTTTTTGAGATAAAAATAGGGATTTATTATGTAAATATAGGAAACAAAAACGTCCTAGAATTAACTTTCCTAGTGATTTTAAAATTTTGGCTGCAATTTTTTGGCTCCAAAATGATAATTAAAAATTTTGAAATTTTTGAAAATTCTAAATTTTTTGAAAATTCAAACATTTTTGAAATATTGACAACTTGACATTAATCATTTAAATTTGGCTTAAAAGATGTAATTTTTTATCATTAAAAAGGAATAGACTCGTGATAATTAACAATTTAATTTTTTTTTAAATAAAATTATATGACAATTAACATATTAAAAAGTGTACTCTTACATGGTTATACTAATCCAATATAGTCAGATAACCAATTGTTCTACAAAACTCATCTGTGTAAACAACACTTTAATAACCTGCCAAGTTAATAGACAAGTTTTTACCTACATACATACCTGGTCAAAGTTATTAATGAACCAGACAAAAAGTTACTTACATGCTAAAAAAACAGAAAACGGACTATTCCCAACTGCAATTTGGATTTAATTAAACACTATAGGGGCTTACATTCCAGGTACAATGGCTGCTATGGCCAAATATGAGACATGACATTATCTACAACAATCTATCACCTATAACCTGGGGTAAACAAGTTTCTATGGCACACCATCCTTTCCATCAATCAATTCCACTACAGCTAAACAAAAACCATTCCCATTAGCACATCTAACAGCCATTATAGAATGAACTCAAAGGGGCTTCCGTTCAAAGGACAACTGCTCAATTTCGAATAAACAAAAAACAGAAATGCATTCAAAACAACGCAACCCTCAAACATCAACTAAGGTCATCAAATGCCAGACACACAAAAATATTCAAACTGCAAAAAAAATCGCATATACTCATGACTAACATTTTTAAAAAGCTTCATAACCAGACAGTAATACCATTACCTACAAATATGTATAATAAAAAACCATAACACATAAAATCCCATTCAATTCAAAGATCTTCTAAAACATACACATATGATCCATATTAAAACATCCATCAATCATGAACCCATAATTAACCTTATTCCTAAACCCAACTGACATCATACCCTACCAAAAGTTAAAACAACCACAAAACTTAAACATATCGGATAAAGAAACCCCCCCCCACAAACTGCCCTAATTAACCATCATTGCCTTCAGCCTCCAACATCTCCAAATCAATCTCTTTACCATGAATCTTCTCCTCAACAACAACAATCAACCTATTGAAATCAGCCACCTTATCCTGCTCATCACGCCTGTCATCCTGGAGTTCCATCACAAGGTCAAACACTTCCTTATAATCACCAGAAGCTTCCAACTCTGCAATTAATGCGTTCAACTGACTGATAAGATTCGTTGAGGTCCTAATTTCATCACGCATACGAGCAATGAACCGACGATGATCGGTAATTTGTTGCTCAATGAAGATCTTCAGATACTTCAGTGGCGATCTCTCTCCACTGATATCAATCAGGTCATCAATGACCCTTCTGGCAACAAGGTTGTTTCTACCACCACGAGCAGCCATTGCTAAACAAAATAGTATTAGGAGAAATTGAAGTGGTTTGGGAAAAGATAAGTGGTTTGGAGATAAAGATTAGTGGTTGGGAAAAGATGAGATGTGGGATGTATTTGTAGCAAATGAAGTAGTGGAGAATAGAGTCTCCACCATCAATTGAACTACAGTATCGACGGCGTCTCGAGAAGTGACGGTCAAGTGGTAGAAAGCTCAATATTAATTATTGATTCCCTACTATACCCAAACTAAACCCTTACACTCCAAAACCAGAACAAACTAAACCCCTTAACTCACACTTTTTTACAAAAATAAACCCTTCCCTAAACACAATATCTACTAATACAAAATTTAAATTTAAATTAAAAATTTAGAAAATTTTAGAAAATTTAGAAATTAAAAATGTTATAAAATGGCTGACAAAAATTTATAATTAAAAAACTTCCATCAAATTTAATAAAAATATAACAATCAAAATTTACAAACAAAACTCAAAACCCAGTGATTCAATTTCGACTAAGTAATTTTGTTTTTAAAAATTATACTCGTTTCACTATAGACACTATAAGCCACTACAACCAAATACATATGAACCTGGGGTGTTTAAAATAAACCCAACGAGGGGGGGGGGGTTTGTTTGTAATACTTTTATTGTATAATGACCTTTTAGCTCCTAATGTGAACATTTGTAAAAATCTATGTGTGAAAATTTATTAATGTGATCGTAATCTATAAACGTTGAGTAATATTTTTTGTTAATAATTTATATATGAATATTTGAATGCAATTATTGTAACGGAATACTTACGTTTTATATGACTTTTAAATTCAATTTCATTTAATTTTACTAGAAAGACATTCATGTACATTGTTTATACGGTTAAACTCGATTGAACGTCAAAAATAGTTAACCGTAACCCGAACTACCGGTAACTGCTCACTTCGGGTACCCGCACGTCCGGTTACCCGCGTAGTACGGTTCGATTTCAGATAGTAAAATTAATTACCCGCCCCGTGGAGGGATAGCGAATACTCCCAAACAAACTGATCCTAACGCCTCAGTGTCACCCAATAATATGACCCATATTGATGTCAAATACCCATTTAATGAAATGTGACCTGTGATACTAATGCACATGTCCCTGACCCATATGATTTAGCCATTATCCTCCAACCCAACTAGTTATGCATGGGGTCCAATACACTATAAGCCACTATAACCCAATGCACATGACCCATGACCCATGTTAATTACCCATTGTCAATCACTAGTCACGTATATGTCGATAACATGACACTATAAGCCACTACAACCTAATGCACATGACCCATGTTAATTACCCATTGTCACCAGTCATGGATGTGACGTAACATGACACTCTAAGCAACTACAACCCAATGCATATGACGCATATGATGTCAAATACCCATTAATAAAACCATTGATAACCTAATGCACATAACCCATGGCCCATGTGAATTAGCCATTACCACCGGTCATGCATGGGTTCCATTAAACTATAAGCCACTACAACCCAATGCACATGACCCATTACCTATGTTAATTACCAATTGTTAATCACCAGTCATGTATTGGTCGATAACATGACACTATAAGCCACTACAACCAATGAAACATAACCCTTGACCATGTTAATTACTATATCATCCGGTCTATGGATGTGTTGTACATGACACTCTAAGCAACTACAACCTATGCATATGACCATATGATTCTATATACCCTTAATGAATGTGATATAGTGTTAACCGAATGCACAAGACCTGTGACACATGTGATTTAGCCATTATCACCGTCATGCATGGGTTTCATTTAAACTATAAGCACGATACCCAATTCACATGACAATGAACCAGGTTAATTACCCTTTGTCAATCACCAATCTGTAATTGGTTGAGTAAACATGACACTATAAGCCAATACAACCCAATCACATGACCTTGACCCATGTTATTTACCTATTGTTACCAGTCAGGGAATGTGTCATAAACATGACCACTCTAAGCAACTTCAACCCAAAGCATATGACCCATATGATGTCTAATACCCATTAGTGATTGTGAACCAGTTGATATCACTATGCAATGACCCATAACCATGTGAATTAGCCATTATCACCGGTCTTACATGGGTTCCATTACACTATAGCACTAAAACCATGACATGGGTTCCATTACCATTATAAGCCTACTAAATGGACAAAATAGCCAAAAATGCAATTCCTCGATTACTCACCAATTATTCCCGCTAGAACGATTACAGCTACAGGAGTTCAACCGCCTGATTATCGATCGCAATTTTTTCAAACCTTTTGCTTCTATTTCTTTAATTTTTTTTGTCACTAACAAGTACATAAATTTTTTCACGACTCATTATCGTTGCTAAAGGTATTTTCCCGATTATTCTCGCCTAGAAAGATGTAAAGCTACTGGGAGGTCGACCGCCATGTATCGACTGTGATTTTTTTCTACCTTTGCCTACAGTTCGTTAAATTTTTTGTAACATGTAACAAATCTTTTATTCACGTACTCATGATCGTGGCTAAAGGTATTTCACCCTCCATTATTTTCGTGTAATTTTTTGTAAATTTTGTTAAATATTTTTAGGTTCACAGGACTAAATGTTCCCCTAAAATATTTTAATAAATCCCATTCCAAATTAATCACACAAACAACTCCTACTGTCAGCACCACAACTCCCTCTCATCTCACCATAAATCCCGTCACCACCACAGCTCTCATCACGTCACTCTCTCGTCGCTGTCACTCTCCCGTCATAAACCCACCACTCCCATCACCACTAGTAAGTATTGTTATGTTTATTTTGTACACATTGTTCTAAAAAAATCGTGTTTATGATTCTGTAATTGAAAATGTCTTGAGTATGCTGTAATTGAACATTTGTTTTGAGATTTCCTCTTGTAAATTATGTCAATTTTTGGTAAAATTAGCTAGTTAATTGGTTAAAATATATAACTAACCTTATTAATTGCAACTAAAAACTGTTCTTAAGTAAATGACAAGTTACCAGACTCTATTCTTATATTTTGAGTTTATATTGGTTTTTGTTGGCAAATTGAGGTATACATGCTATTTCTTAATTGATTTCAAGTATATTGTATCACATTGTTTGAGTTATTGGAAAACCCCCTACTTGAATCCTCCATAATGCCTCACCAAGCCCTTAAACTAACGATGAGGTGACCTGCATGGACAACAACCACAAAGCTCCTGCTCTTGGAAGATTGCTGCTCGGATAAGTGGGACACATTTATAAACATAGACAAGTCTTGGATGGGAACTAATAGGACAATAAATCTTATGTGATGAGTAGCTAGGTGTGTTTAAAAAATTAATTATGCAGTACACAACTTGCAGAATGGGGAACATCAACTACGAGTTAATAAACAACATCTTTTATGCCATGTCGAGTATACCAAATGTTTAATCCAATTAGAGCATAAAAGGTGGAGGAAGTGCAGTTCAATTTATTCATAAATGGATTAATTATAAGCTACTTATACTGACTTAGACATAGAGAAAAGGTTGAGCCAATCAAATAAGTGCTCCCAAAACCTGTTAATGCTACAACTGAGTTTGATGACGACCATGGATTTTGCTTCAGATATTCCAAAAGATGGCCCAGCAACAGTAGAAATGGTTAATGCTACAAAAAGATAATTTTGTGAGGGTTTAGTTTGGGATGGACCCCTTGTCTAGTTTCAAGAAAATATTATTAGACGCAGAGAATCCTTCTTTTACGAAGGATGTCCTGACACTTCACAGTTGTCCGCAATAGTTAAACTACTCAATCATTGAAGGGTTATGTACGGTGCTTCTTTTTTTTTTTTTTTGATAAGTTCTTTTCTAAATTTACTAGGATTGATAAAAAAATATGCTATCTTCTACTAGTAACGAAATGGTGGAAAAAACTTATCAAGCCAAAAAAGTTATGAAATTGATGGGATCAGGATACAAAAAGATACATTTATGTATCAACAACTGCCTTATTTACTAGAAGGATGACAAGGATCTGACTGCATGTCGAACTTGTGGGATACCAACATGGAAGGTAGATAATAAGATACATAAAGTGTACGAAAACATTCCAGCAAAGGTATGTGGGACTTTCCAAATTATACCAAGACTGCAATGACTATTTAAGATACAAAGTATTTTCAGAAGGATTTAAGATGGCACGCGACATGGAGGATAACAGATGGTGTGTTAGTCACCGCAGGAATTCCAGCATGGCATTACCATAGATGAAAAATTCCCTGAAATTGCTGAAGATCCAAGAAATCTACGGCTAGGAATATCAGCTGATGGGGTTGACATCAACAAAAGAAATAGGCATCACAGTGTATGGCCAGTTTTAACTGTCATATACAACCTTCCTCCATGGTTGTGTATGAAAAGAAAGTTTATCATGCTTTCGATATTAATATCGGGATACTCGGGAAATGATATCAATTTTTTTTAGAACCGTTGGTTGATGATCTACATACCTTATTCGAGACAGGGGTTGATACATATGATGTTTCCACAAAAGATAACTTTAATCTACGTGTCGTTGTGTTATGGACAATAAATGATTACCTTGCACTTGGTACATTATGTGGTTTCCCGTACAGTGGATTCAAAGGTTGTGTAGTATATGGGAAAGATACAAACTATGTTAGACTTTTTGCCTCATCCAAGCAAAGTTATGTTGGTCACAAACGATATCTACCATATAACCAACCATTTAGAAAGCAAAAGAAGACATTTAATGGACAGCAGGAATTTATCCCGGCTCTAATTCCAATGACCGGGGAACAAATATACAACGAGGTACAACATATTGAAAATAAGTGGGGAAAAGGAAAACGAACAAACAATAAGGCATCAGAAAACCAAGAAGATGTGAGAGGCAGAGGTGGGAAGATTCAAAAGCAAAAAAAGAAACACAACAGAAGAAGAGGGTAGTTCAAGCCAAGTAAACAGATAAAACGGTGCGTATTGGAAGAAATTCAACATTTGGTATCGAAAACTTAGGTATTGGAGGCATAATTCTGTTCGACATTGTATTGATTTTATGCATGTAGAAAAGAATGTTGCTGAGAGTCTAGTCAGAACTTTGCTACATGTTCTGGGAAAGATGAACGATAGAGTGAATGCTCGATTGGATCTGGTTGAGTTGGGGGTCAAACCAGAGTTGTTTGCTATGCAAGAAGAAGGCAAAACAACACTACCTCCAGCAGGTTACACATTGACGAATGCTGAAAAAAGATACCTTTTGTGAAATGTTACACAACATCAGGGTACCACAAGGTTATTGTTTAAATTTCTCTAGTTTGGTCAACCTAAATGATAGTAAGCTCATTGGCCTTAAATCGCATGACTATCACATGCTAATGCAAGAGTTTTTGCCCATTGCAATACATTCAATCATGCACCCACCCACATGATATGCTATTATCAGGTTTTGCTTTTTCTTTAAATCGATATGTAGCAAAGAAATCATATTGAAAGAACTAGATAAGATGCAAGTAGAACTGGTAGTGACACTGTGCCTACTCAAGAAGTTCTTTCCTCTATCATTTTTTGATATTATTATACATTTGACTATGCACCTAACTAGAGAGGTAAAATTATGTGGTCCCATATGCTTTTGATGGATGTATCCCTTCAAAAGATGTATGAAGGTTATTAAAGGACATGTGTGAAACAGAAATAAACCAAAGAGATGCATTGCTGAGGAGACTATTGCGGAAGAAACAATAGAGTTTTTTAGCAAATATCATAAATCCATGGAAACTATTGGTATCCCACCTGATAAACATGAAGCTGATGAAAATAAAGAAGGAAAGCCATTGTTGGCCAGCAAATCAAGTGAAGTTTTTGCGAAACTCTTTCAGAAAGCACATTTTTATGTAATACAGAATACAGATGAAATTGTATCGTGTATCGAGTAAGTATTGTTGATCCCACTTCAATAGATAGAATTCCTTAAGCTTGTTTAAGGTTTAGTTATATTAGATAAATCTAAGTATCTATAATTTTTTCCATAATCAAATAACTTAATACATATCTATAAGCATACTAAAACTAACAAACAGTACTATAATCTTATTAACTAGCAAGTACTAACTAACAAAACAGTACTAATATTCGCTGCAGTAGTAACTATGTACCTAGTAGTAGTAATCACTTAGCATATTTTTCTTTAAAGATCATGAGCATACACTAAAACCTTCAAACTAAGCAGCTTACACAAACTTGAGAAGCAGTAATCAAAACAGCATTAAGAATACTTTTAATCCCAACAAGTATTACTAACACATGTCTATTTCGTTACTTAAAATGTTCTATCAAATATAATAATCAAATACATTGTTTCAGGAGACACAAGCAAGTTTTGAAAACAGAAAACCCGGGTAAACGAATAGCATTTCTGGAGAATGGGCACAATAAATCTTTTGCTAAGTGGTTACGCAAAGAGGTAATTAATCGTATGTTATTTATAATTGTTTGTTTGTTGTTCCTTTAATTTGAAGCTAATATATACTTGTAATGAAATTCAGGTTAAGAGAGAGTTAGCGATCTCCAAAGAAAGTGTATTAGAAACTGTAAGGTGGATATCATATGGACCACACGCCACCGTAGTGAAATACGATGCATATAACATCAATGGGTATACCTTTCGTATGAAATGTCATGATGGCAAAGTTTACCAAAACAGTGGGGTTAGTGTTGAGGCAACAGATCTGCACATATCTAAAGAAGTTGCAACTACAAGACAAGCATTTTATTATGGGGTTTTACAAGAGATATGGGTACTAGATTACCGTTTCAGGCAAATTCCTCTTTTCAAATGTGATTGGGTTATGGTGGTGTGAAACACGATAATCTTGGGTATACATTAGTTGACCTGAATAATTTAGGCCACAAGGTTGATCCGTTCATATTAGCCTCACAAGCACGACAAGTGTTTTATGTGAAAGACCAGATAGATAAAAAATTGTCTATTGTCTTTAAGACACCTCCCAAGAATTACATAGATACGTATGACGAAGTCGATGAGGAATTTAGTACCGTCATTCACCAGCGCAATGATAACATATTGCCATGTGTAAATCAACGTGACTTGGGTAATGAATCACGAGATGACTACTATCGAACCGACTATGGAGGTGTTGTTATATGAAAATCCAAGTGAACCATGTCATGCTCAAGTTGTCACACTCTACCTTTATCATATTTGACCCGTTCTTTTAAAGCATATAGACATTCAATTTTTTGTACTTGTTTAAGGATTTATGTTTGTACTGTGCAGAACCTTTTTAAGCTTTTGTTTTGCTGCAAATACTCTTGTGAAGGATTTGATTTTATCTATTAATTTTTTACTTCCTGTTTGGTTTATATGTTTGTATACGAGGCTTTCAAACCCGGGCGATGCCCCGGATGAGTCATGAAGTTGCTAATAAACTGCTTAATTCTGCTTATTAAACTGCTTATTATCGGCTTTAAAACTGATTATTATATCTGCTGATAAGCTGATATGGATAAGGTGTGTTTGGTTTTTGGTTTTCAAAATACCAAAAAGAATAGAGGTCAAGCGGCTTACCATCTCAGCCAGGCAACCTATTCATCATAGGAAGAAGAATAGATTAATTTCTAAGCCTAACCCCTCTACCCCCTTAAACTCTTCCACCCATTCATAACACACATTTATTCATTCCAACCACCAAAATCTTCAGATACAGTAATCCCTAACACTTTTTCATAAACCCTAATTTCAAACATGGCGAATCAGAACGATAACTTTATTATCTTCTTTTTTTTTCTTATTCGTTGTTTTTTTGCTTATTTTTTAGCTTATCTTCTAATGTGTGTCGATTATCTGTTTTTTCAAGCTTAACTGCTCATGTGTGTTGTTGTGTGTTGCTTATCTGCTCATGTTTCTTAAAATGATAACCTTTTTCGAATCCCCTTATATGCTTAAACACATAGCAGTTTAGGGGTGTTTGGATTATAAAATTGGACCCATATGCATTAGCAGAGAATGGACACAAAAAGAACAAGTGTTCATGTGAGTCAGGACACATTTCACACAAGGAACAAGCAACTTGTTTACCAGGGTACCATGCTGCAAGTCTATCTTGAGTAGTTAACCTTTTCAAAATTGTTAGCCACATTATGAAGGAGTGTTTATGAATGCATTGTGAAAACCAAATAACTTTCCCCCATTTCACTTTTTCATTACATTGCTTCTAATCATCCCACATCTTATTAACAGACCATCTTACCTTCTGTTGATCCCACTTTAATACACCAAAGAGTCCTAGTCGGCTTACAATACTTTCCTAAGTATCTATAATCTTTTCCATAAACAAATAACTTGATACATATCATATAAGCAGTACTAACTTATTAACAGTTGTAACTTCTCAGCAACATTAACTTCAAGAAATCTTAATCTCTGAGCAGTACTAATATTCACTAGCAGTAGTAATTGTGTACTAGCAGTAGTAATCACTTAGGGATACTAAGGATATTAGGATAGCTAAGGATATTAGTAACCAATATACTTTATCAACTACATTGTTCAGAGTTAGGTTATGGATACTAAGGATATTAGGATAGATAGCAACCCATTCCTTAGGCCATACCCACACACCATTTTGTATCATATCATTGATTTTGATCTTGCTGTCAACATTAGTCAAAGCTTAAATTGGGAAGACTTCCTTAAGTATGTATATCTTAGACTTTGTTGTTACCTTGCAGAAATCATTATTATGAATTTAGATAGTAGCTCAAACAACAACAACTCAGACTCATATAACACTTCTCAAATTAGCACTTCTGAGGAACTTTTGAGGGGACTGGATAATCACACCAGTCTTCTTAGGGGCAGCGAATGGCGATCCTTCACTTCATTACAAATTCATAATTCTTTAAAAACTAACAAGTTTATGTAGGTACTCAATACAATTGTGGAGGAGAATGTGGAGGAGAAAGAGAA
>BQNB010000647.1:0-163202 GCA_026074375.1 Tanacetum coccineum | reverse complement strand
TCGCCAAACCAATGACTAAGCTTACTCAAAAGAAGGTCAAGTTTGAGTGGGGCGATAAACAAGAAGCAGCTTTTCAACTATTGAAGCAAAAGTTGTGTAGTGCACCAACCCTTGCATTACCAGAAGGAAGCGAAGATTTCATCGCATACTGCGATGCTTCAAAGAAGGGTTTGGGCGCTGTGTTGATTTCTTATGCATCACGCCAGTTGAAGATTCATGAGAAGAACTATACAACTCATGATTTAGAACTTGGTGTAGTGGTGTTCGCTCTCAAGATCTGGAGACATTATTTATATGGAACTAAGTGTACGGTGTTCACCGATCATAAGAGTTTGCAACACATTTTAGATCAAAAAGAGTTGAACATGAGACAACGCCGATGGTTAGAGTTGCTTAGTAACTACGATTGCGATATTTGTTATCACTCGGGGAAAGCAAATGTCGTGCTGATGCTTTGAGCAGGAAAGAACGAGAACCACCATTAAGAATTCGAGCTTTAGTCATGACTATTAGCTTGGATCTTCCCAAACAGATCTTAAATGCTCAACCTGAAGAGCGAAAACCAGAGAACATTAAAAGTGAAGATGTTGGGGGAATGTTGATTGAAAATGCTAAATTCCAGAAGCAATTAGAGTACAAAAGTTGGAACCACGTGCGGATGGAACCCTATGCCTCAATGGCAGGAGTTGGCTACCTTGTTATGGAGATTTACGGACTGTAATTATGCACGAGTCCCACAAATCAAAGTACTCTAATTCAACCGGTTCTTACAAAAATATACCAAGACATAAGAAGCTATAGTTGGTGGCCACACCAACAGAGAAAGCCGACATAAGCCACTTACGTAGCAAGTCGCTTGACCTGTGCTAAGGTCAAGCCGAACATCAAAGGCCATCATGATTGTTTGGTACAATCCTAAAATCCCTGAATGGAAGTGGGACCGACATCACCATGGATTTTGTCACAAAGCTTCCTAAGACATCCCAAGGCTATGACACAATTTGGGTGATCGTTGACCGGCTCACTAAGTCTGCGATCTTCACACCGATGAGAGAGACCGATCCTTTGGATAAACTAGCAAGATTGTACCTAAAGGAGGTGGTCACGAGACATGGAATACCTGTTTCAATCATTTGTGATCGTGACCCGAGATTCGCATCCAATTTCTGGAGGTCACTTCAGAACGCTTTGGGTACTAATTTGGATATGAGTACAGCGTACCATCCACAAACAGACGGGCAAAGCGAGAGGACCATTCAAACTCTCGAGGATATGTTGCGTGCTTGTGCAATCGACTTTGGAAAGGGTTTGGGTTAACATTTTCCATTAGTCAGAGTTCTCATATAACAGATAGCTATCACGCAAGCCCCAAGGCCGAACCATTCGAAGCACATTATGGATGAAAGGCCGTTCCACAGACTCTGTTTGTTGGAACTGAAGTTGGAGAAGCTGTAAATACTCGGATCCAGAACTAATCTCAAGAGACCACGAGAACTCATCCAGATCAGCAAAGGATGCAAGCCGCTCGGATCGACAGAGAGAGATTACGCTGACTTGAAAGCGTAAACCACATGGAAATCCAAGTCGGGGATAAATTAATGCTCAAAGTTTCGCCTTGGAAAGGGTTCGTACGTTTTGGCAAACGAGAGATTTAAACCCTAGGTAAAGTTGGACCTTTTAAGGTGACGAAAGGGTTAGAGAAGTTGCATACAAGCTTGACCTCCAGAAGAATTAAGCAGAGTTCTAATACCATTCCATGGTGTCCAACCTGAAAAAGTGTCATGCCACGAGACCATTAGCCGTTTCTTTAGATGGACTTACTTTGGACGACATAACTCCATTTCGTTGAGGAACCGGTAGAAATAGTGGGCCGTGAAGTTAAATGGTTGAAGCGAAGCCGGATCCCATTAGTCAAGGTTCGATGGAACTCCAAGAGAGGTCCTGAGTTCACGTGGGAACGTGAAGACCAATTCAAGAAGAAATAACCCACAACCTCTTGGATCAAGACCACACCGTCTTCAAGTGTTGCATCGTGAGCCTTGAGGACAAGGCTCGTTTAACGGGGGAAGTCTATAACACCCTGTGTTTTCAAGTCATTGACGACGTTGATAAAACCGCAATGTACCTTTTGTATTGTACGCATTTGCTTTAAAATCATAAATGTTATGCTAAATCGCGTAAGCAAAAATTACGTTCAAATGTAAACGGGGCATCAAGCAAAATAAAATTTTTTACATCAAGAAAGGGGTTATGTAATTAATTTGAGAATTATGTATTAACTTTGTTCATTTTATTTTTATCGGATACGTAAAGTGTATACGTTTCGCGATAAATTGCGTTTAGGCACTCCCGGAACCACCAAAACTTTTCTACGCTTCAACAAATACCCACTTTTATACCCAATACATAAAAGTTACAAAAATATCTCACTTATATCACTCTTTTGCCGAAATTATAGCCATTTATACAAAGATATAAAGAAAATCTTACCATTTTGGTCAATGTACTTCATAACTCATTAAAACCTAGCCATGCCTTGTCTCTTTGACTAAGACCATGACCAAGACCATCCCTAGGACCATACCATGTCTCCTTGACTATAGTCTTGCACCTTATATACATGTATCTAGTGATGAGAGATCACATACATGCTTAAACACTTGGTAAAAATTCACAAAACCCCTCCCTTTGTCTCTCTATATGCTACGGCATACACCAAGCCCCCAACACAATCCATATCAATTTTTCTACAACCCATACACTCCTATACACATCCATTCTAAGATATTCTAAGGTGATCCCAAGCATTGGCTAACCTTTTTCAAGTATTAATCAAGAAAAGGAAAGATTAGGGTTTTCTAAACCTAATCTAGGGTTTCATCTTGCAAGCTTTGGTTTTAAGGCTAAACACGGGTTTAGCATTTGTTTATCATCATCATCATACATCATAAGGTCTATTTTAAACCTTTATGCTTTTAGTTTATGAGATTTTATGTATATGATGTGCTATATAGTGAAATCACCATTAGGAATACTTTTGAACATGAAAAATATAATTTTTCTTGTGATTATGATTTTGTACACTTTCTCACATATTATGATGTTGGTAATATCATGAAATAAAGGATATATAAGTCTTGTACAATCTCGGTTTAAGCATAAAAAGTTCATATAAAAACTTGTAATTAAAAGTTAATTTAGAAAGTTTATGATTTCATGTAAAGTTAATAACTTGTGATCTTGGACAAATATGAACTTATGGACATTATTATATGTATAACATATGATATATATAATTATAAAAGACTTGTGGTAAATTGTGAGGTTGAAAAGTATATAAAACATATTATATAAATAAATTATATAAAAGATCATTTAGGGTCAGTAGGTTTTCGAATTCCAAACAGAGAATTTTATGTTTTTATAAGATAATACAATTCACGACGATTCCGAAAAGGTAAGAAACTTGTTAAACGGATTAATAACGAAAAAGTTACGTTAAAAACGAGTTATAAGTTAATTAAACGAAGTTTATAAAATAATTTTTATAAAATTTATATCAAACAGCAAGTTTGATATTTTTAATAAATAATACATATTTTTAGGATTCCAAAATGATAAGAATCGTAATTTTTCAATTAATAACGAATGAGTTATGAATTTCGCGAGTTTACGACAATTAAAACTTTTATAAAACTATTTTTATAAAAGTTACTATTCATGACAGAAAGTTATATTTTTGTAAACCTCATAAAATTATAGAACTTTCAAAAACGAGAACGTCCTCGAAAGAATCGTTAAAAACGGAGCTATAACGAATAAAATACGACATTTACGGGTTTTACGTACACGAATGCATTAATAAAAGTCACGTCTGATGTGAACAGTAAAAGTTACTGTTCACCAGAGGGTCAAAATATCAAAAATGTCAAATTATGATAACTCGTCCTAATACGAAAAGATGGGCATAAGAAACGTCAAAATCGGGCTTAAAACGCAAAAGTTATGCTAGTTTTACTAAAACGGTAATTATAAACGTTTTTACTTATTAAACGTAATTTTACCAAAACCATTAGTTGGTGATTGAGCTATGTAGAATTATATGCGGTTATCAAAGTACTATATTACTAGGGAGTTTCATAATGAGGCCTCTTCGGATGGCGTTTCGACGAGTTGTTGGATTTACGATTTAAAGTGTCCTAACTCCTCGAACGTCATGTCATGACCTCTTAAATTATGATAGCCCGAACGATAGTACGATGTAACAACTATAAGATTATATTCAAGTACTCGGTACTTATACGACCTATGATAATTTAGGTTGCATTCGATCTTTTACGTGACGCTTTATCTGCGATATTTGGATTATCTGAACTCAAGGTGAGTTCATAGCCCCACATTTTTACGATTTCAATGATTTATAATTATGGGGTGGAAACATGCTTTGTTTTATAAATTGGACGCAAGTATTGATTACATGTTTGCCTAAGTAGCGATAACCCAAGTTAAGCCCATTATCATGAACTGTCAATTGCATAGATGTAGTTGGGAATTACATTATGTGAGCGCGAATGTTATTTAATAGATCTATTTGGGAAACGACCTCCCCGTTCGGGTGACTAGCTATCACCGGGAACGAACGTTATAGCATGTCGAATTTAGGATGTTTTCGGGTTGAGACCTCTAATCGGTCAGAATAGCAATATATATTTTAATTGCAAGAAAGACTGTCGAGCTTCAGTGTCATGAGCTTAGTGTAAATGTAATCTAGTTTTGTGATGCGTGCTGTTTGCATTTCACGGGAAAAAACTTTGCGGTCCTACATATTTTTGATTTATCAAATCTATGAATGCACCAACATTATTTGACTGTTTTTAAGCAATGTTTTTCAGGAGGTCAATAGGCATGGGATGCCAGGGATGCATTGGGTTACATTTTGGATTGCACGCTTAAAGATTTAGGTGCATCATATTTTGGGAAATGTATTGTCAACTTTTATAATATTCAACAATGAACAAGTAAAGCTATATGCTTTTGTATTAAGTCTTTCAATTAAATCCAATGTATCATTTTAAACGACTTTTTGTGTCGTTCTTATATATCTTGTGCTATTGATCTTGAAGTAACACGCCCCGGACCCTTATTCCGCTGCGACCCAATTTGGGGGTGTTACAGAGAAAGCTTTCAAGTTCCTTGATTTTTCAGATAGTTTGACATGTAGATTCTCAACTGTGACTGAGTCATGGGTTTATTTCTCTTTGCCTTAGCTCTTTCCTCTGCAAAGTGTTTCTTTCTTTGATTCACCATATCTACCATTCTTTTTGCAAAATCTTGTTCAGGAAAATCCTTTCCCAGCACATCTTTTTCCCAACTCTGCATTTGCTTCTAGCTTAGCTCAAATAGCATCCCAATTCTCTTCAGTATAATATTGACTTCAATTAAACTTAAGATTTTCTTTCTTTTGTTTTCAAATAATGCTTCCTCTTCTGCCATTCTTTGGCTATCAACATTTCATCTAAATGAAATCTGCTTTGGCAACTTCTAAACTTCTTCATCCATTGAAGCTTGCAATGTTTATAGCCTCTTCCAATCAGCTTCTCTATCTTATTTTGTTCTTAGTTTTGTGAGTATCCTGGATATCCTCTCAACAATTTGAGCCTTCCTTGACCTTTGACCCCCTTATACTGCAGTACCAGCAATCAACCTTTACTATACCAGTACAAACCTCTTCAATACCAGTAATAATCTCTTCTTCACAATCCAATCCAGTATTATATTCTTGGCCACTAGACCTTGCTCTCCCTCTTAAATCTCTTGCCCTATCAGTTGATTTTACCTTGCTAACACCCTGAGAAGCAACTTTGACAATGTTTTGGCTGCCTCCAAGATTGTAGGACTGATATCTTCTTCCTGAGCCTCCCCTGAAGCTTTTGTAGGAGTAACAAAATCTGTTAACTTCTCATTCATTTTCATGGATTCTCTTACCAAAGAAACTAGAGGATCATCATCAATATCCTAAATTATCTCCCTGATCCTCTGGTTCTTCACCCTCTGATTCAGATATTACCACTTTCTGTGTCTTTCTTTTTAATGCCTTTTCCAGAATCTTTACCCTTTAAAAAAACCAAGGTGAGAAATGCCTTCCATAAGTTGTCCTTTGTCTGTTGCAGCAGCACTGTCTCCAAAGTTTTGAATCCTGGTCACCAACCTGAGGTACATATCCCATACAATTCATTAAGTTGCCTATTTGTCCTCAGCACTTCCTGAGTATAACCTTCAGGGAGAGGTGCATATAGGACCTATGGTGAGTAATGAGGTGGTTGGAAAGGTGGATGATTGATGTGGTGAATGAGGGTGAAAAATAAGGAGTGGAATGAGGTTGGTGGTGATAGATAAGAGTTGGGAGATGGAAGTGGTGTGAAGATGAGGTGGTGATTGGAATATGGTGATAGAATAGGTATTGGGATGTGGATGAAATTAGAACAACAGTGTTGTGCTGGGATTTCAGACTGGTTAGTGCTGAGCTTCAACCTGATCCACAGCTGCCCCTTGCCAACATATCAACAACAATGGTACATCCCTGCATAACCCCTTTTTATGTTGCAACAATATTTTTGGTCAAAGTGGTGGTCTAAATACTTCCTTGATTTCAGTTGTAATATCCAAAATATTTATAAAAACCTTGATACAATAAAATTTTTGTATACCTCTATGTTAGAACCATCCCAATCAAAAATCATTTTAGAAAAATTATAAACCCTATTGCTAGATAGACAGATTAATGCAGTAGCAATAGTACTACCAAATTGATCCCATCCACCAGACTTAGGGCTTAAGCAGTGTAAAATATGATGGATTAGAAATTTCCATTGGGGTATAAAATTCCTTTTCCAAAAAGTTAATTTACCCTCAGTAACATAACCCAATGTGGCTAATCCACATATATTTCAGCATCAGATAAATTATGTATCTTGTTGCATTCTGCCAATTGAAGTTTACTTCTGACAGATGCCTTAGTAATAGTATACTCTGTAGAACTATAAGATCTACTTAATTGTTAGTCCCATTAGCAAGTGTTCTGACTGTGGCAGTTTGCCAGAACTGTTTGACTAGGGAGTCATAGATAGTAGGATTATGAGTTAAGGCATACCTGAGAGATGTACCTTAAGAAATCTACTATACCTTGAGTTGAAACCAACACTTTCATTTGGTTTCTTCAGGAAAGCAACCATGTTATGCTTGTCAGAGTACTTTAGATTGGCCATATGTACTTGTTGATGAACAAAAATCATAAGAATTTAAATTCTAATCCTGGGTTTGATTTGAGGGAATTACGAAGTGCTGGTAGAGAGAGGGAATTGAATTTTTATCGATTAATAACAAGGTTTCTTATTGGACCGTGTGTAAAAGAAGTTTCTTTAGAGTAAAGAAAGATTTTTTATTGAAGAAAGTGCAGTAATTATCCAATTAGAAAACCTATGTTAGAAGTATGTGCCATAAAAATCTCTAATGGTAATATAAGAAAAATCAATTTTCCCTCTCCAGCACCAACGGTCATCAACCAGACTTAACATTAGCCTACCAGTACTAATATAATCTACCAGAATTAACTTATAGACTACCAGAATTAACCTATAGACTACCAGAATTAACTTATAGACTACCAGAATTAACTCTAGTACTTAGTACTTACAGACCATGAATAAGAAGAATTTGCAGCCCAGCTACTATATCCATCCTCAAAATCCAGCTTTTCCTGAAATAGTTAGTTAAAAACAAGAAAAATGCTACACAATTAATACTTATAACTAATTTATTTTCTAACTAACAGAATTAATTACCCTAGCAGTATTAATTTTTTTTTTTTTTTACTAGAAGTACTTTCTATAACTTTACAAACATTACAAGTAGTAACCTCCCCACAATTTTAGCTACAGATTTACACATATCGCAATGCTCACATTACTAAGAGTTAAATCTGTGACATCAAATCCTTTGTTGAGAAGTCAACAACATTATGAATTAAAATAATCTTGATAACCTCATATTAGTACCTCTCATAACAATCTCTTATAAAATGGAATCGAATCTCAATATGCTTGGTCCTTGAGTGAGCAACAGGATTCTTGATAACACTTATAGTGCTCTCATTATCAATATGGATTTTGGTGTTCATGAAATTTAAACCATAATCCATCATCTGATTTTGTATCCATAATACATGCCCATAACAATTAGCAGCTGTAACACATTTTGCCTTAGTAGTAGAATTTGCCACAATAGTCTGCTTCTTGCATTGCCAAGATATTAATCTTCTTCCAAGAAATTGACATCCACTTGTAGTTGATTTTCTGTCAAGGCTGGCTCCGTATTATAGACACTGTCTGAGTAAGCTTCTAGTTCAAAAGGTGAATCCCTAGGAAACCCATAAAACCAAGTTGGGTGATGTATTGAGATACCTAAAGATCCTTATTACTGAATTTAAGTTGAAGCTTTTGGGTGATCTTGAAATCTAGCACAGGCACAAACAGCAAACATGATGTTTGGCCTTGATGCAGTCAAATACATTAGAGAGCCAATCATAGACCTGTAGATATGTACATCTACATCTACACCATCTTCATCCTTGACCAGTGGTTTATTAGACTCAATAGGAGTAGTAGCTGTTCTGATGGATAAAAAATCAAACTTCTTTAAGATGTCAGCTACATACTTATCCTGACTAATAAAGATTCCCTCAGGTAGTTGCTTCACTTGAAGTCCCAAAAAGAATGTGAGTTCACCCATGGAACTCATTTGGAATCTATTGTGCATACATTCTTCAAATTCTGTACACATAGACCTCTTTGTAGAACCAAAAATAATGTCATCCACATACACTTGGACTAACATAATGTCACTCTTTGTCCTTTTGATAAACAATGTTTTGTCTATGGTACCTCTCCTGAAACCATTTTCCATTAGAAAAGAAGAAAGTGTCTCATACCAAGCTCTAGGAGCTTGATGTAGACCATAAAGAGCTTTGATCACCTTATAGACTTTGTTTGGATGAGCAGGATCAACAAAGCCTGGAGGTTGATGAACATACACCTCTTCTTCAATAGTGCCATAGAGAAATGCACTTTTAACATCCATTTGGTAGACAGTAAATCCCATGTATGATGCAAAGGCTAAAAATAACCTAATTGCCTCAATTCTGGCAACAGGTGCAAAAACCTCATCATAATCTATACCTTCCTCCTGTCTAAACCCTTGTACTACAAGCCGTGCTTTGTTTTTCACAACAATACTTCTCTTATCCTTCTTATTCCTAAAGACCCACTTTGTGCCAGTTACCTTTTTCCCATATGGCAAATCAACAAGTACCCAAACCTTCTGTAGTTTGAACTGAAGCAACTCCTCTTGCATTGCTTCAATCTAGCTTTCATCTTGTAAGGCTTGTGATATAGTCTTGGGCATCAGTTCTTCGAGAGGATGAAACATGCAAACAAATAGTTCTGATGATCCTTGTGATTTGTTCTGTTATGTTTGTGAATGTAACTTACCAAGGCTTGTTGTGCTGAAGAAGCCTTTTGAATCTTCCCTCTTGTTTGAACTGCTGATGTAGGATCTCCTAGAATTTGTCCTTTTGGATGATCCTTATGAATTCTGAGTGTGGGAATAGGACTGACAGCAATGGTGTTATCCATGTTGTTGAAATCAGCCACTGCACCCACATCTTCATCATCATCATAAGCTCCATTGAATATTCCATCATTTGGAAGAGTATCAGAAGCATCTTCCAAGTCAGGCATATTTGGATCAATAGGTAAATCAGCATTAGGGAGAGTAGATGCATCAATAGGTATTTTTCCTCCAAGGACAAATGATGATTCACCAGCATTTGCACTTGTGGGAGTACTAGCAGCACTAACATATGGTGTGTTAGACCTATTAGTACTAACAAATGGCTTATCAGTACTAACAGATGGCCTATCAGTACTAACAGATGGCCTATTGGTACTAACAGATGGCCTATCAGTACTAAGTTGGTTAGTACTTGTAGCTTGAGCTGCCTTCTTTTGAGATGCAATTCTCCTCTTTTCTTCTTCAAAGGCTTGTCTTGAAACATCATCCATAGCTTTAGCAGTCAATTCCTGAGTAACCATCTTCTCAAGTTCATCATGCAAGACTTGTTCATCTTCGGGCATCTGATGTTGTCCTTCCTTATCAATAACATCTTCTGAATCTTGTATATCATTGTCTTTAGGAGAACTTTTAGAAGGTTTTTTATGTGCAGCTGGAGCAACATCTTCTATTGGAATCCTTGTCCTATAAGGTTATAGTGGAAGCAGTATGTATTCCTGAGTATGTGCTTTATCTTTTCCTGATGAACCTGCAACATAAGAATCTTATGTACCTGCATCCACATTAACCTGATTTTCTACACTAAGAGGAATATAATTCATTAAATTGGTGAGAAAATCAAGATCAAACATCCAATTAGGACCAGTTGCTGTCACATTTGGTTGATCTTCAAGAAAATTGATGTGCAGATTTTCTTTTACCCTTTTGGTCCTTTTGTTTATTACCTAAAGCTTTACCATAGGTAGAGTACCCAAGCCAAATAAACCTCATGCATATTTCCCATCAAATTTGCCCAAAGGAATCAAGGTGTTCAAATACAATGGCACCCAAAAGTCCTCATAAAACTAATACTAGGAGATTACCTATTAATATGTTCATAAGGTGTCTTAATTATTGAGGTTTGGTCACTAATACCTTATCCAGTACATAGCAAGCAGTATTAACTGCATCTGCCCAAAATGGGATAGGTAAAAGTGAGTCTGCTAACATAGTTCTAGCTGCCTCAATTAGGGTCTTATTTTTCCTTTCTATAACACCATTCTGCTGTGGAGTTCTACTACACCAAACTCAGCCCTTTTGATTCCTTTCTTAAGCACCAGAAATCATTCATAGCATGGTCTTAAACTCTGTCCCCATTATATCACATTCTAATGATTTTTAATCATTATGACTCAATTGGTTTTCTAAGCGCTAACTATAAGATTACAAAGGAATTCAGATGTTTACATCCTTTGTATCTAAGAAAAATACCCAACAAAATCCCTGCTGAAATCATCAGTCCACAACCAGCAGTAACCTTTCTTTTTAATACTTTTTACACAGAACAGGTCTAAAATAAATCCGTATGAAAGTAATTTATATGGGTGTTTCCTGATCGAAATCTTTCTAACTAGGCCTTACAGAATCCTTGTGTTGCTTACCCCTTCTTGCAGCAACAACAAAGCGTGGTCATTCACAAAAACTTTTGAAGGTAAACCTCTAACTAGGTGACCTAAAAACAAGTTATTCTATAAATTTTGAAATTCACATGACCTAATCTCCTGTGCTATAATTTAGACTCATTTGCTGTTTCATTTGCATATAAACAAGTTATACCTCCAGAAGGAATAATGTTCTTTAAATCCAAGTTGTACACATCAACCTTTCTAAGAGCTCTAAGTACAACTTCACTTTCATCAAGAAGCTTAAAGCTAGGAGACAAGATAAGGCATTCAGACTCAGTAAAAAGGACAACTAAAAAATTTTTCCTTGTCACACAATTTAAAGAGAACAGAGAAAAGGTTTAAAACTTAAGTTACATCTACCAAAATAAACATCATCTAAAGTCTAAATTAGCCAGTTTTGATTTTACCCTATACGTGTTATGTTTACCTCCTTTGGGATCACTTCCAAAGAAGCCACAAACTCCATTGAAATCTTCATAAGATCTGAAAGATAAAATCATTATGTTTCCTGTCATATGGCTAGAGCAACCACTATCCACCACTGCATGATCTTGTAACAAGATCTATTGGATTGCCCCTGCACAACAAGTAAGAGAATAATATCTCCTTAGGGAACCAAGCATTACATACTTGGAAATGAAACCCTTTTGGGTAAAAAAAAAAAAAAAAAACAACAGACTCAACCTTCTAGAGCATGAATGATCCACTGTCTTTGGACACATGTCCAAGTAATTTCCCTTAGGTTTGCCCCAAACCCAACTTGACTTTTAGGTCAGTATCTACTTATACCCTTAACAGTATTAAACTATTGCTCTTGTCCCAGCAAGTAGTCCCATATTTTGAACCCCAAAAGTTTTACACACTTGTTTTAATTTTTTTGGACTAAAAAGCTGGGTTTTGTGTAGTAAGAACCTCGTTGATAGGTGAACATGATCCTCTTGGTCTACATTGTCCATTCTTGGGTAATAGGTTCTGGTAGCATAAACAGGCCTAGAGTAATACACTTGGCCTAACAGTACTAACCTTGTCCTATGCAAACCTTGTCTTGTTAGCACTCCTGATGGGAACAAAAGTCTACTTAAATATGGTATTTTGAAAGTTTGATGATTAAAACCTTTTTAGAATATCCCATACTGATCTTGCCCTCTCGCCTTTGACCATGTATTAACCACAAATTTTTCAGCTTAGGCTCTTGAACTCTTTTGTCATGAACATTACAGTCATTGTCAATAGTCAGTACTTTTACAAACAAAACAAGCTTTTACTTTTCTAAAACCAATTCCTTGTTTCTTAGAATTTTGACCACTTTTATCATCTCTAGTCTTAATTATTTGAGTCTTAGGTCTAACTGTTTGCACTTCATACTCTTCTTCCTCATCATCTAATTTCCAATCCTCAATGATAACTCTATCTCTGTTAATCTTAGGATTAGACACAATTGACTCACTGGCTGACTTAGGCTTTTCAGTATTTGCATCATTTGTTTTACTGCATCATACTTTTTTAGTTATTAAGCTCAGTTGTTTGTGACTCAATGATTTTATTCCTAAATGGCAATATACATCTAAACCTGCAAATAGATATGTCCAGCTCTAGTGGGATTAAAAAAAGATCCCTGTATAGAGGGGGACAACTTTATACCATGTCATTGAAAATCTATCATATTTCTGGTGTGTTCATCTTCATCACTTGATCTAACATCAAAAATACTCAAACTATTCTCACTATCAGTTTCATGATTGCTACTTAATTCATTCAATTGTTACCATATCCTAAACCAAGATTTATCTTTAACACTGCAAATTTGACTGTTAAGTATTTCATCAGATCTGGTCCTATTCTTCCCCCAACCCCATTTATGCAATCTTATCTTTAAAACTCATCTCTTTCCTAACAACCTTCTCTAATTCCATATTCTAAGTTGTTAATTTCATTTCTATTACATTTAACTCATATTTTATAAATTCATATATCTCACCCCAAGTATCCAATCATCTTTTCATGTCCAAGAATCCTAGATTCTAGTGACTCTATAGGGCTACTCATAACCCCGATTTCTCGTTTGCTTTGTTCATGTTTTTCCTTTCAGTATCATAAGTTCTTTTGAGAGTTTTAAATGATTCAAGGACTTTGTTTAGAACATTTTTTTGTACCTCACTGACAGAAGAACTTAGATGACTTGAATGGAGATTATCCAACAAAGCATAAGTTGACTGGTTCTACATCAAAATCATTGCTCCAGTCATAGCCTCCTAGACCATCTTGAGCCACCAGTCCTGTGATGAAGATTCATTTGTTGGTGCATTGCTCCTGCCATTGTCACCATAAGATCTTCTCCCTTGATTCCTTCCAGATCCGCATTTCTTTAGCAAAAGTGCCATTTTCTGTACAATGATAGCAGCTTAATATTTGACTATTCAAGAGAAACATACATTTTCTTTGAAGTTTCAAGTTCTTCCTGTCCTCCTGAATGAACTTCTTTACTCTGACAGTCAATTCAGCGCCACCCTGCCATCGAAATCCAATTCCTCCAAGTCAACTCCATCTATCTGCTGAAAATCCTCATCTCTTCCAGTTAAGGACTGTTTGTATGGTTTTGGTAGCAAGAAAGTAGTAAGCTACATCATAAGCACATGAAAGTAGATGGAACTTGATTAATGTCCCCAGCTGTACTACACCTCAAAACTCTTCACTATGCTGAACTAACTTCATTAGTACCGCAAGTATTCTCAGAGGAGAGAAAAGCCAAATCTGAGAAAGCAAAGTTGGAACCTGAAGACCTTTTCAACTCATCTTCATAAACCCTAAGATTGTTGTAAAGGTCATCAATATCAATCTCATCAATGTCTAGCTTATTTCTCATGATGAGGGCAATCTGATTCCATGAAGAAGGAAGACTTCTAAGGAACTTCTGGTTGATATCTTCCTTTGATATTGGAGCACCATGTACCACTAATTGACTTATCAATTTTTGGAACCTATCATAAGCTTTGTCTAAGCTTTCATTTGATGCAGTAGAAAATTTTTCAAACTGATGTTTTAGAACATTTTTCTGCATCTTCTTGGATTCTACATTACCACCAAACCTCGATTTGATTGCCTCCCAGAGTGATTTAGCATCTGCAACATTGTGAAACTTGAGGAGGTATTCATCAGGTATTGCTAAAAGCAAGATGCTTTTAACTCTTTCCTGATTCCTTCTAGCAGCCAGTTGTTTGGCAGTCTTAGGAGCAGGAGGAGCAGAAGGACCAGATTGATCTCCTGTTGGTGCAGGTTCTTCTTCTAGATCTCCATTGACAATAACATCCCATAGGTTATGGTCTGTATGACAGATGTATTATTGCATTCTCATGCTCTAAATATCGTACTCTCTCTCATGAAAATAGAGGATCATCATTGCAGTGATTGTGGGTGGAGGAATGTCTTGTTCTGCCATCTTACAGTTGAGTTCTTCTTATTCAGAGTTTCCACACAAGCTCTGATACCACTTGTTGGATTGTTTTACTGAATAGATCTTAACTTTCAGCTTGCAAAGAGTTTGCTCCTTTAGATAATTCTAAAGCAACAATAATGAAACACTGAGTAAACACTATTGATTATGCGGAATCTAATCAATAATGCTAAGAAGAACAATATTAAATATCACAAAAGAACTTTTATATTAAACCTTGAATCTGCCTAGGTTACAGATTACAAACTATGATTACTATTCGATCTCTATGATCTGTGTAGAACTATATCTACTAACTATGCCTAGGGTTCATTTTATAGACTAAGGAAACCCTAATGGGCTTTATAAAACGCGTATAAAGATCATGCATATCCTTTCCTAAGATATCTCATGCATATCTCATAAACGAGTACAACTACTTATACTAAACAGGTACAACTACTGATCATACTAACTATTTTGTAACTGTCATACAAATTACAACTAGACTGTACTAACTAATTTAACTAGATGGTACTAAGCAGGAATCATAATATCCTACACACACCAACGGACCAGCTCCCTACCCGATCTCTACCGACTCCGTGCTTTCAACGAGCGTCGAGGACCCTACTGCCGTGTATTCCAACGGGGGGGCTAAAAATGTCTCGTAATATTTCAACGAGCCCTAAAATGTCTCGTCTTTTTCAATGAGCGCAAGGGGTAGGTGTACCCTGCCGATCCCATATATCACATAAACATATAACAAGCAAAAGTTTTGCACATAATTTTACAAACTATGCTATCCCGCCGTTGATCTTACCGATCAAGGAATCGAGTCAAGCACAAGGATTCCTCAACTGAATAAGCGGAGACATCAAACGGGATTGTCTTTTATTTACCGCCATGAAGTTAGTAAACTTCAACTGTCCATCGCGTACTGTTTTATTCCCTACGGAAAATGATGACTGACAAACAATCCCCCAAACCCCCTTATCGATATTCGGTAGGATCTGACCATCTGTTGCTTGTCTCACGCGAAGCGAAGGCTCTCCTTTTGAGCCATCCTTGTGTGACTCTACGTTGGTATCCGAGTCACCACTCTACGTTGGTATTCGAGTTCACAAGGCAGAACAGGAACAAATCAAAACACTCAAATTCACAACTCAAGCTTGTGTAGGATTCATTCATAACATTAGATGACGAACATATACGTTCCGGGGGTAGAGATTTCTTCACAATACGTTTATATCAACAGGATAATTACAAGTTTGACGTATAAAGAAACTTCCCTCTAACGACGTTGTTCGAACATATCAGAAAAATGGAAAGAAAGAAATGTAAGATACATTTGATGCAGAGAAGTCTTTTTTCATTGGACTTCAACGGAGTTCACTCGATACTCGGCATTCATCCACTTTGGTAATCTTCTAATCTCGTTAAGATTCCTTCTCAGTGTCGGTATCAGGTCTCTTGGTATTTCATCAACAACATTGTGATTTAGATGGGATTTCACATGTTACACGTGACACACGGAAATACTTTCCGGAATTATTCGGTCAAGGTGACTTTCTAAGTCAACACCATCCGAAAGAAAAGATTTCAAGGAACGCAAGAAAATTCGACATTGAGTTTTACAGAAACGAAATCGAATAGGATTACTTACACCTAATGATCACCATTTTGGAAAAGTGTTACTCAAGTTCTCACCCAAACATTTATCCAAAACCACTAAGTTGACTATTAATCCGACATAGCGTGGCTCTTCCTGAATTATGCATAGTTAGCTAGGCTATGCATAATTGAGGACCAAGCGACGACACATCCTCTTCTTAAAAGAAAACTTTTCGATTATTACACACCATATATGATGATGAAAGTTTTTAACCTATCCTTGAAAATAAGTAAATCATTTGACATAGAAATGAGAAATAAATATTTATTATTATTATTATTATTATTATTATTATTTTATTTTATTTTCATTTTTGGGAAACACATTTTTGCTTTGTCTTGTGAAAATTGACGTAATTTGGCATTTAATTTGATAAAACATTTCATAAATTATTGTATATTTTTGGTATATCAATGTTCATAACACAGATTTTAATCGGTTCTGTGGGATTAAGGATCATGACAAGTATAAGAAGTAGTAAGTCAAGAATCGATGCAATCGAATGAGGTAAACGAACGATATATTCGAATATTGGAATTGTCCACACCAGAAGTCAAGATGCTTCTCTCTAAAACAGTTAGACGTCTATTCAACGTGCTCGATGCCACGGACCTATATAGGTCGCGTAAATAGAGAAGTAATAATGTATGATTGAATGATACGTATTTCGTATCCTTAGATATATATCTTATATATCCTTGATAAAAATAATATAAGTATGCGTGCAATGAGAAATTCACTTGCGCGTTCTAATTAATATTACCTAATGATTTCTGTTAAATTAGGCCTTTATATATATAATATATAATAAAATACATAATAAGGATAATCTAAAAATAATCAATGAATCTGAGAGTAGTATATGATAGAATATTCTTGGGTCGTTTATCCCCAACGAGGAGTGAATTGGAAAGTCGAAAGTTGGTTTGAATAACGATGCTTGAATGGAAAAAGATTTGGATTTGGTTTTTCTAATTAAATTGCAAAAAAAAACAATTAAGGAAAACCTATAAACAAAAGCTAGAATGATTAAATCCTAAAACGTAGACGGGAAAGTACAAACGCGAGTAAAGAAAAACTAAATTATCAAAAAATTAATCCCTAAATGATTTTTTAGTTTAAAACTAAAATAATTGGATTTGGTTTTTCTAATTAAATTGCAAAAAAAAACAATTAAGGAAAACCTATAAACAAAAGCTAGAATGATTAAATCCTAAAACGTAGACGGGAAAGTACAAACGCGAGTAAAGAAAAACTAAATTATCAAAAAATTAATCCCTAAATGATTTTTTAGTTAAAACTTATAAAACTATAAAAATTAAGTAACTTCTAAAAGGACAGAAAAATAATTTTTAGAACTGAAAAATAAGTAGGAAAATAAGCACAAAAAGATGGCAGAATTGCTTTTTACTCTAGGGGCTAAAGAATGCTAAACTGGTAAGGCTTTTTAAGCTAAATAAGCTTATGAAAAATGAAAAGAGGCAAATACAGCTAATCTATCCTACCTAGATAAGCAATAGGAGCAAAAATAAACTAGGGATAACAAGCAAATAAGCCAGAAATAAGCTATAAAACTCAGCAGTACTAACTTAGAAAGTTAGTACTGCTAGATTTAACTTAGTACTGCTAGGCTTAATAAAACACAATGAAATAAGAAATAAGCAAATAAACTAAAACAAATATTTAACTAGCCCTAATAAGCACTCAGGCATAAAAATAAGCAACTAGAATAAGCTAGGATGGCAAATAAGCTAAAAAACTAATAAACACTTAAAATTTACTCTAAAAAGGCAAGTAAGCTTAATAAGCTCTAAACTAAAGACAATAAGCTAAAATGAGCTTAATCTACTCCAAAAAGCTAAGCTAATCCTAAATAAGCAGAAATAATAAGCTAATAAGCAAAAATGAACTAACAGTACTAACAGTATTAACTACCAGTACTAACTTGGAGTTAGTACTGTTAGTTGAAAATCCCAAAAGAGAACCAGCAGTACTAACTATGGGTTAGTACTGCTTGTTCCAAACACCCCTTAAAGTTTTCAAAAGTCATTTTTTTTCTTCTATTTCAAGCTGATTTTATCCTAAATTGTTAAAAACAGATTATCAAATAACAATATAAGGCACTTATAAGCAGATTTCAATCAATAATAAGCACTTAAATAAGCTAAATTAATCTAACGATACTAACTAAACAAACTAACAGTACTAACTAAGAAATTTGCACAAATCACTTTTAAACTAACAACTAAGCAAGATAAGCACTAAACATCATAATAAAGCATAAATAAGAAAATATAAGCAACAAATAAGCACTAATAAGTAGTTCTACAGTAAATAAGAAAAATAAGAAAAAGAGAGACTTACAACACCCTTGCTCAAAACAGGGTTAAATAAAGAGTCTACAAGCTCTAGCTTGTATAAAACTAGCTAGTGAGAGTCCATAAGCCCATCCATTTTTGGCTTATCATCCAAATATTAAGCTGTGGTATTTTAAGGGTAATTTCTTTTTTTTAGATTTTCTTAACTGTGTATATTTCTAAGTAAATTTTTATAAAAGCAGGTTATAAAATAGCTTAAATGAGAGCTTATATGACCTTATGAAACATAAGTGAACACTTGAAAAGAGTAAGAAATTAAAACAGATTTTAAGAAACTTTAAATTTCATTAACTTGAAAACATTACAAGGAAAATTAAGAACTAAATTTGATGGAAAACTAACTAGGTGAAAACTAAGTAAAAAAACTAGATATGTCCTTTTTGGCTTACAAGACACCCTATTTATATAAAAACGACTAAGTGCTTGCCCTCTCTTCAATATTGTCTTCTTCTGGCTGTGTTTCTTTGCTGAGGCAGATTGAGAGTATTTTTGTTGTGTGAATGAGATGCAAAAGTCATCTCGGCCATTCAATAGCCTTGGAGCCCAAGTCGAAGTAATCAAAACCCTTGAAATTATTGTTGTTTTCTTCGAACCAATGGAGGGGTTCGGGATTGCCAAAGTGACATTTGTCCCTTTGTGAGGTGGGGTGAGTTTTAATGAGTTTTTGGCTGGGGGTGAACAGTGGTCGAGGAAGGGGACAGGGAAGCGTAAACAGTGGATCAGGGTTTTGGCGGGAAAAATGGTTGTGTGTACAACAGGGGTGGAGTTTGGGGTTAAGGCAACTTTGGTCCCACATGTTATATAGATATATTACATTGAAAGTCCTTGTGGTTTTTATCCTTGTTTGATTTGGCAAATTTGGTCCCTAAAGTTGTATTTTCTTTGACTTGATGACTTCTTGGCTTTGACTTTGTCGGGGTTGACTTTGACGTCGATTTGACTTTGTCTTTTTTATGCTTTTCCATTCCGTTCTCGGTTTTGTCTGTTTTTGCTTGATTTTTTGGGGTTGACTTTTGACTTTGACTTTCTTAGACATTGGCTTCGATTTGACTTTGGCTTTTCCATGCTGCTCGGTTTTGTTCGTTTTTGCTTGATTTTTCATCCTTTTCTCGAATATCCGTTTCCTGCACAAAATAAGTGAAAACATACAAATACAATGTATTTTTGGTACGATTTGGGTCATTTAAGTCCGATTTTAATGGTGAAAGGTATGTGTAAATAAACGCATACTAAAATCCCCCATACTAAGACATTGTCGTGTCCTCAGGCTATGCTATGAAGTAAGCACTTAGAAAACAAAGAATATCGTCCCCCTCGACTAATTAACTTTGAAAAGTAGCTAATGTTCATCAAGGAATTAAAGGCTCCATAGAAAGTTTTGAAAATACCCCGTATTTGACTATATTCCTAAAGTATAAATTACACTTAAATCCCTACACATATTTTTATATTTTTTATTTTCCTCATTTTTTTTGTAGTTTTCATATTAATCAACAAACTAGAATGTTTGACTTTCGTTATTTTATATCATAGAACAAGATGCATTTCGATCCGAGAATGCCCCAAAAAGGTTAAATTCAACCGTCCCCAGGACTTTTCACTTCTTCAAACCAAGCTTAAAACGAATCCCACATTAATTAGAGTTAAGATGCTAACACATATCATATTTGTATCATGTAAACTTTTCACTTCCCGACAATAATATATCTTAAAAGTGATGTGCTATTTTGAATTTCACAACCATGGAACCACGTTTGCAACATTCTAGTTTCACGATCCACCTAGAATAAATGAGTTTGAAGGCGATATCATCCCATGTACGACTTTCGTCTCGGCACATCCCAACCTTTCGGATAAGTGACCAGGCTTTTGACACCCCACAAGACTAGAATACGTGACTGCACGACTTAGGTTTCAAAACTCTCAGATTTTCCGTATACACATAGCTTATAAAATAGAATAGTCAAAGTTCAAAAGCATATTTGAATTTAACAAAAAGAGATCTACTTAAATATTAAACATTGATGCACTTGTAACCCTTGACCTTTTAGAAGGCTGCAACATCGGTTGTGAGCCGGCAAGATGCAGCAAACTTTTATCAGTCTCGGATTATTATTCTTACTAATGGGCCTTTCCTTTAGAAGGTTGTAACATCGGTTGTGGGCCGGCAAGATGTAGCAAACTTTTATCAGCCCACAGTTTATATTTATTATTATTTTTTTTCAAATTTTTTTCATTTATCATTTTTAAGAAAACTTTATATATATATACATGGAAAAACGTCTTTTTGAAAAATTCAAGTATAAATTTGAACTAAGGCTAAAGTTTTTGCTATATACTACATAAAGATTATTGATTTAAGTTTAATTTTCAAAAGTAGCACGTATATTAATCAGGTTAAGAGTTTATGGGAGAAAAAGCGACAAATTACACACATGAGCTCTTGAGATTTCCAAATAATCCTTATTTAGCATCCAACTCATACTTAACTCTATCATTTTTCGTTCTTCGCGAATATTTGCGAATGCTTAGTCTAAAAGTTAAGGAACAAGCTAGAGCTCAACACGCTCGATCGGGTCAAAATTTACTCTTATTCTACCCAGCAGGAAAGTCAAAATTGTGACAAAACACTTATTTTATTTTTGAAAAATTTTAAATTTTTTCATTTTTTTTGAAATTTTGGTGGTAAACACGGGATTACGTGAAAACAACAGCTGCAGGCACAATCCAATCGAAGATTCCCCCCATACTAGAATGAAACATTGTCCTCAATGTTTTACGAAGGGTTTCTACGCAAATCCTAAGCTGTTTATGAATTATGCTAAAGATAAACGTTAGTCGATAAGATTTGGATATCGAATTCCCAAATGAAGCTGAGGATTTGAAGCTCTTGTGATCGAAGGACAAAACCGTAAGCACGAGAGGCTTCAGAATCTGGGCAATCCTGGACAATACAGCACAAAATACAAAACACGGATAATGGAAGTGGCGAGCCTCCTTAACAACAAAACACTTATTCATTACTACTCAGCTAGCATACTACTACTACGGATAAACTAGGATAAGCATGGGGTGCCTCCCACGAAGCGCTAGTTTAGGGTCACTTAGCTTGACCCAATCCCTGAATTTAATTGTCCTTAGGGAAGGTTTGGAGATTCGGGATATCCATAGCAGGGACATCCCCTCCAAAGTAGTGCTTCAGACGATGACCATTTACTTTGAAGTTTGGCCCGGAGTTTTGAGATAACTCAACGGTACCATACGGAAAGACTTGAACAATGGTAAATGGTCCTGACCAGCGGGATTTCAACTTGCCGGAGAAAATTTTCAATCTTGAGTTAAAGAGGAGGACTTGATCATACCCACTTTAAAATGCTGTTTTGATCTTTGGCGTCATGAAATCCATCTTAGTTTTCTCTTTGTAAATCAAATAAAATTGTCATAGCATGATCCATGCAGTTCCACTTAATTTCATTGAGTTGAATATGCGTGGTCTCCACCGCGGATTTGAGATCAAAAGTTGCAGTTTAAAGGGCCCAAAGCTTCGTGCCCAACTCAATCGGCAGATGACATGCCTTTCCATATACAAGCTTGTACGGCAGTGCACCCATGGTATTTTGTACGCTGTATACGAAAGGGCCCAGAGAGCTGTCATCCAAGTTGTGTTTTTGTCTGACCAAGAGGCATGAAAAGACATTTTCGCCACACGTCCTTTCAAGAATTCTTTTTAAACCACGATTCGATACCTCAACCTGCCCACGTTGTTGTGGGTGATAAAACGGCGGTGGAGAGACGATGAGTGGACAACATATTTAAGGCATGACCTTTGCAAACTGGTCATGCAAAAAATGTTTTCCAACGATCACGATGATCGGCCTAGGGCACCGAATCTGGCAAAGAGAGATTTAAGAAATTTGCAAACTACTCGGGCGTCGTTGGTAGGGAGCGTCTTCGCTTCAACCCATTTTGACAGGTAATCGACAGCCATAAGTATGTATTTGTTTCCTTTTGATTATGGGAATGGTCCTATGAAGTCTATGCCCCAAACGTCAAAGATTTCACAAACTTGGATTGAATTTTTAGGCATCTCATCCCTTTATGAAATTTTTCCTTGTCGTTGGCACGAGTCGCAATTTTTAACCAACTCGTGTGCATCTTTGTAAATTGTAGGCCAAAAGAAACCGGCATCAAAGACCTTTTTGGCGGTGAGACTTGCATCGTGATGTCCCCCGGTGGGTCCATTGTGGCAAGCTTCGAGTATGTCGAGAGCTTCTTTGCCGTGCACACACCGCAGGCTCACTTGATCCGCACAGATTTTGAACAAGAAGGTGTCATCCCAGAAGTAGTGTTTTACATCTTTAAAAAACTTGTTCTTCTGCTGGGATGACATTCCCTTGACAATGAAATTCCCCGCATGGTAATTTGCGAAATCTGCAAACCATGTGGTACTATCAACACGAAGAGCAACCGATCCAAAAGTTTCAAGGGGAAATGTTTCCGTGATTTCCTTGTTCTCGACTTTATCTTGATGAGGGTTCTCAAGTCTGGAAAGATGACCGGCGGCCAGATTCTCTGCTCCTTTTTTATCTCGGATGATAGCATCGAATTCTTAGAGCAAAAGGATCTACCACATCAGTCTTGGCTTAGCATCCTTTTTAGTGAAGAGATACTTTATAGCAGAATGGTCGGTATACACTATGCATCCTTTTTAGTGAAGAGATACTTTATAGCAGAATGGCCGGTATACACTATGCTCTTGGACAAAACGAGATATGACCGGAACTTCTCAAAGCCGTAACACTACGAAGCATCTTTATTTTCGGTATCGTAGTGAATGTGTTCTTTTCTTGAGCTTTCGTCATGTTTTGCTGGCATGAGTGCATTGGTTTGAAAATACTTGTTTTTTTTCGCTGCCCTAGGACTGCCCTAATTGCAAGTCACTTGCATCCACACATGAGTTCGAAGGCAAAGTCCCAGTACGAGAGCAATCAAATTGGAGCCTCGGTCAATTTTCTTTTAAGTGGTATTAAAGGATTCCGATACACTCTTTTGAGAAAAGAAATTGAGTCTCATTTTCAAGCAGGTGAGTCATTGGCGGGCTATTTTTGAAAAAGTCTTGTATGAAACGTCGTAAAAACCGCGTGCCTAAGAAAACTAAAACGACACAAAAATAAGCTTTCACAGTAGTTCAGGGGGGTGAGGGAGCTTGCGATAACGTCAACTTTAGCTACGGTCGATTACCTCAAATTCCTGACTTAGAGATTTTGTTTCCAAGAACAATGCCTTCTTCACCAATAAAATGGATTTTTCTCCCCAGCTTTAGGACCAATTTGTGTCTTCCACACCGTTTTATAAAACTTTTGGTCCAAATGGGATAGCATAAAGAGAAAGAATCCCCGAAACTGAAAAGTCATACCATAAACACTTCATTGTTTTTTTTCCAATCAGTTGCATGGCAGATTGCCAATCTAACATCGTTTAAACATGCCCGGATGCATTGCATAGCCCAAAAGCATTCTGCAGCGATAGGCAAATGTTCCGTATGGACAAGTAAATGTTGTCTTTTCTTGGTCCTTCGGGTCTATAGGAATCTGAAAATAACGCGAGAAGCCATCGAGGAAACAATAGTAATGAATATCCCGCAGAGTCCTTTCGAGCATTTGATCCATGAAGGCAATGGAAGTGTCCTTTCGGGTAGCTTCATTCAACTATCTGTAGTCAATGCATACTCTCCACCCTGTGGACCATCGAGCGGTATAAATCAATATCATCATTTTTTACACGGTCCATGGCACCCTTTTTTTCGGTACAACAGTGCACGGTGCAACCCATGGACAGTCAAAGATCGGATAAATTAATCCGGCGTCAAGAAGTTTTTCAACCTCTTTTTTGATGACGTCGTGGATTTTCGGATTTACCCGCCTTTGATGCTGAACCGTCGGTTCGTAGTCCTCTTCCATGAGAATTTTGTGGGTACAAAACTCTGGGTCAATACCCTTAATATGGGAAAGTTTCCAAACGATAGCTCGCTTGTGGGACTTTAGAACCTCGATCAGAGCGCCCTTTTCCTCATTCTTTAAATCTTTTGCAATTATGACGGGAACTTGTTGTTATCCTCCAAAAATGCATATTCTAAATGAGGTGGCAAGTCCTTGAGTTCAACCTCAGGGGGCTCATTAACTGAAGATTAATTCATTGTCTTGTTTCATCACAAATTTTTAAGATCTTCTCTGATATCTGGCAATAATTTCCTTGTACGGAGTGGTGAAAGCAATCACTATAGGATGCTTCGAGGAGAAAGAATGTCCCCATCGAGGGACATAATAAGTTGGATCAACTTCCGGTGAAGTTGGATCATCCTCTAAAGCAAGAAAAGATCGGCTTCTCGTTCATAAAAGGAGAAAATCACGACTGTTCCCCGGAATTGGAGTTAAAGTCTGAGTATGAAATAGAAACGATTGGATCATAGTAGGAGTGGATTGCCACTAGAAGTCACATTGAGAATCCAATGAAACTTGCTTAAAGTATTTTTCACAAGCCATAACAATGAAGTCCAATTCGGTTTTGCCGTCATATGATTGTAATTAGCCGTAGTAATCTCGAATAGTTTGTCTAGATAAGAATGGTATGGCCTCCTTTTCAACCCGAAAGGGTTTATTTCACCTTCGTATACATCTGATCATGCACGACTTGTCATTAAGAAAACTCCTCCTGAGAATAAAGTACTCGGGGGTCTGTTTCAAAATCTACACCACTGAAATCTGCTGAAATGGAACTTTCCCACCGTTACATATACATCTCCGTAGGTGATAACGATCACGTTTCAATAGATCGAACCGGTCCCGCTAGTTCTAGTGTACTGCAAGTTCGGGGTTAGTAATCGTGAAGAGAGAGATTTTCCATACGGAATCTGGGCATAAGATTAATGCTTGCGCCTAATATCGTCCAAGGGGCGTTGTCATGTCTTAATCCCGGAAAATTCACATAAGAATACAGAAATACGGCCAGGTCTCCACGTTTTTTCGGCAACGATGTTTAGGATTGACTCCGAGAAATCTCGTTCATGGAGTTCTATCCATTTTCACTCAACTTTTCTTTGTTCCGATTAAGTATTTAGAGTCAGGGAGAAATTTTGCATAAGCATCAAGGCAACCGTAAAAGCTAATTTCGAACTCAAACCTCTAAGATTTCCATAGAATTTCTCCAATTTGGTCGTTAGCTTTCATGGCGCCTTTTCATCAATTCTTCTGAATGAAATGGAATTGATGTTTTGTTAGGCATTGAAAGCACAACAGTAGCATTTACTGCTCCTAGTATTGATTCATGATGGACAACAGGGACAACCGGAGGTTTGACGTCTTCGGTGCTTCGTTATTAGTAGGAGGCATCGTGTCCTTTGTGATCTCGGTCTCACGTTTCATTACTTTAGGAGAAGAAGTAGTAGGAATCGTGGGTCCTTTGTAAGCAACACCACTTCGAGTGGTAATACCTTTCAAGTCCTCCTTCGGGTTAGTAACGGTGTTACTTGGGAGAGTTCCCGAAGTAGAGGCGGTAGTGACAAATTTAGAAAGCATGTCCGTGAGGTTGGTTAATTGATTTTGCATGTTTTGACCTTGAGTTTGCATGTTCCTTATCACAACATCATTAGCCTTTACGTAGGCTTGGAAATCTTCCTTTGATACAACTTGAATTTGAGGAGCTGGGGCTTGATAAGCAGGAGGTTGAACAACCTGAGGTCGATAGATTTGACCTTGATGAACCGGGGGTTGGTAAGCTGAAGCTTGATTGAAATTTCCCCGGTTTTGGTTGTAACGGTTCTGATTGTTTCCTTGATTGTTTTGATTGTTTTGAACGAGAGGAAAACCGGGAGGTCGAATTTGATTAGCAATCGGGGCTCGATAACCGGTATTTCCTTGGTTGTAGTTAGCTGTGGCGGCTTGAGAGACGTACTCTTGAATATTGTCACGATAAACGTTGCCATTGGTGGCGGGACAATTTTGGTATGAATGAGTACCACCACAAGTAACACAACTTTCCTCAACCGCTTTTACGAGAGTGGGAGCGGGAGATTGATTTTTCTTATCAAGAAGTAAGGCTTTCACTATATCTTTCAGCTCAGCAACATCGGAAGAAATACGGGAGAAGTGCTCGAAACTCACGTGGCAACAACCGGTTTGTTACGAATTACGAACTTTGATATGCCTTTCATGATTCTTAGGCAATCACGAGGCATTTTATCCAAAAAGTTACCACCCGCGGCGGAATTTAACGAATCTTGATCATTAGAGTTCAAGGCATTGTAGAATGTATCGATTTGATGTAACTCAGAAAATCCATGATGTGGACATGCGAAGATCGTTGAATCGGTCCACGCCTTCAATGATCTGTAAGCCGGATTCACACCGTAAATATAATATAAATATATAAATAAGAATATAAAATATATATACGAAGTGTAAAAACCAACAATCATGATACCGAGAAGTAGTATAGAGCTTTCCCGGGTCGTAAATCCCCAACGAGGCTGGAATGGTAAATCGATACGATCGAAGATTTGAGTTTGAAGGAAGGAATGAGTTTGGGAAGTTGAAAAAGTCAAATTAAACAATAACGGACTAAAACGTTTAAGAAAAACCTAAAAATTATGAAATTAAACTAGAAAACGAAGGCCCGAATACCGGACAAAAGGGGGAAAACCTAAAATCTTTAAAAATAACCCTACGGAAAATTTTTCACTTCTATAAACTACTCGTAAGGGTCAAATATCGAAGGAATGAAAAAGACTAGACCGAAAACGGAGTTCTTTGACCACAAAACGAGTCAAAACAAAAACCCGTGCCCGGACCCGTTCTTTAAAAGAGAGAAAGTTATAAAAATGACCCTACGAAAACTTTTATATTTTTCCTACAAACTAGATGACAAAAGAAAATTTTCTAAAAAAGCAAAATATTTTTTTGATAATTTTTGTATTTATTATGAATTAAATAAACTTTTAACTAAATTAAATTATAAAAAATATTAAACGTTTACAAAAAATTCTGAAAAATTTACACAAAATACTTGACTCTATAAGCTACCTACGAAAAATACCAAACACACACCAGCTTATACAATAAGCCCCGAAAATAAGCTAAACAGCTTATGGGCTTATTGTCCAAAACACCCCTTAAATACAATTCCCTGATCTTAACGAAAAAGACCCAAGGGCGCATGGTAGTGTGTGTGGGAGTTAAAGGATTAATTCTTGGTCCCACCGGGTTCGAGTCTTGCTCACCCGGACCCAAGTATCATCCCCTTTTATTTTTTTTTTTTAAAACTCTAGGGTAGAAAGTGTATAAATCTAAACTAAAGGGTAGGCGGGCAACATTTTGGGAATTTACCGACTACTAATGAAAAAACGGGTGCCCCTATACTATGAAAATGTGAACAAAACAGACACCAAAAGAACATATGGCTTTAATTTTTTTAGCTTATTAAAAAATGATTTTTAGCAAAAACTTAAAACTACAAACTTATTAAGGAGCCATAATCTACTATAACTTTAAACAAAACACTTTAGACTTGGGTCAAAAGAAAACGCTAAAAATAAGCGAAAGTTGGACAGCAGTTAAATATGCCTAAAAGCACAAATTTTACTAAGTTGCCTTTGGCAAATAAGCCTAAAAAAAGAGAAATAGCTTAACAAACTATTTACTAACTTAAAAACTATGAGAAGCAATTGAGCTTATGGAATAAGCTCAATAAGCCAAATGTGGCTTAACCCCACAACATACTAACTGGGTGTTAGTACTGTTGGTGTATAACGGCCAACGGTCATCTTTTGGGCTTAAAAATAAGCAACCAAATAAACATTATCAAAGGCTGAAACTTTGAAAACTTATACAAGGGGCTATAAGCTCTAGAAATAAGCCAAATACTTGGGCTTAGTTGCCTTAGAAGGCAGAGAAAAGAAAAGCTTAAAGATCCCCCTTTGCACCAGGGGAGCTTATGGCTAAACACAAGGGCTTACTGACAAGCTTAAAATAAGCTGTCAAATAAGCCCTTGAGTTTAGCCATAAAGCTCCCCTGGTGCAAAGGGTGATCTTTAAGCTCATCTTTCTCACCTTAAGAGCAACTTAAGCCCAATATTATGCTTATTTTAAGAGCTTATAAGCCCTAGTATAAGTTTTCAAAGTTTCAGCCTTTGATAAGCTTATTTGGTTGCTTATTTTTAAGCCCAAAGAAGCCCTTTGGCTGTTTACACCAACAGTACTAACACCCAAGTTAGTACTGTTGTGGGGTTTAAGCCACCACTTTGCTTATTTAGCTTATTCCATAACTCAAATTGCTTTCCTCATAGCATGTTAAGTTATTAAATTAGTTGTTAATCTCTTATTTTCTCTTTTTTCTAGCTTTATTTGCCAAAGCAACTTAGTAAAATTTTAGCTTTTAGGCCATTTTAACTGCTGTCAACTTTAAGCTTATTTTATAGCTTATTCTTTTGACCAAAGTCAAAAGTGTTTTTGTTAAAGTTATAGAGATTAAGCTCCTTAATAAGTTTGTAGATTTTAAGTTTTTAGCTAAAAAAACATTTTTTTAATAAGCTAAAAAAATAAGCCTATCGTAGGGTCTGTTTTGTCACATTTTCATAGTATATGGGCACCCGTTTTCATAGTAGTGTAAATTCCCAAAATGTTGCCCGCCTACCCTTTAGTTTAGATTTATACACTTTCTACCCTAGAGTTTTAAAAAAATAAATAAAAGGGTAGATACTGGTCCAGTGGTGAGCTAAGACACGAACCCGGGACCAACATACAAACCCCCTATAACTCTCCACACACACTACCACTGCGCCCTTGGGTCTTTTTCGTTAAAGACTCAAGGGCAATTGTATTTAAGGGTGTTTTGGCACAATAAGCCCATAAAGCTTATTTAGCATATTTTCGGCTTATGTATAAGCTGGTGTGTGTTTGGTATTTTTCGTAGGTAGCTTATAGAGTCAAGTATTTTGTGTAAATTTTTCAGAATTTTTTGTAAACGTTTAATATTTTTTATAATTTAATTTAGTTAAAAGTTTATTTAATTCATAATAAATACAAAAATTATCAAAAAAATATTTTGCTTTTTTAGAAAATTTTCTTTTGTCATCTAGTTTGTAGGAAAAATATAAAAGTTTTCGTAGGGTCATTTTTATAACTTTCTCTCTTTTAAAGAACGGGTCCGGGCACGGGTTTTTGTTTTGACTCGTTTTTGGGTCAAACGAACTCCGTTTTCGTCCTAGTCTTTTTCAATCTTCGTTATTTGACCTGTTAGAGTAGTTTAGAGTGAAAATTTTCCCGTAGGTTTATTTTTAAAGATTTTTAGGTTTTCCCCCTTTTTGACCGTATTCGGCCTTCGTTATCTAGTTTAATTTCCATAATTTTTAGGTTTTTCTAAAATTTTAGTCCGTTATTGTTTAATTTGACTTTTACAACTTCCAAACTCATTCCTTCCTTCAAATCAAATCTTCGATCCGTATCGATTAACCGATTCCAGCCTCGTTGGGATTTAACGACTCGGGAAAGCTCTATACTACTTCTTGGTTATCATTGATAGTTGGTGTTTTACACTTCTATATATATTTTATATTTTATTATATATTATATATATTTACGGTGTGAATCCGGCACGATCATGAGGCATAGGACCGATTCAACGATCTTCGCATGTCCACATCATGGATTTTCTGAGTTACATCAAATCGATACATTCTACAATGCCTTGAACTCTAATGATCAAGATTCGTTAAATTCCGCCGCGGGTGGTAACTTTTTGGATAAAATGCCCGTGATTGCCTAAGAATCGGAATGAAAAGCAAAGCCAAAGTTCGTAATTCACGTAAAAAACCGATTGTTGCCAAAGTAAGTTCGAGCACTTCTACCCCCAGTATTTTTTCCGATGTTGCTGAGCTGAAAGATATGGTGAAAGCCTTACTTCTTGACAAGAAAAATCAATCTCCCGCTCCCACTCCCGTAAAAGCGGTCAAGGAAAGTTGTGTTACTTGCGATGGTACTCATTCGTACCAAAATTGTCCCGCCGCCAATGGCAACGTTTATCATGACAATATTCAAGAGTACGTCTCTTAAGCCGCTGCAGCTAACTACAACCAAGGAAATACTAGTTATCGAGCCCCAATTGCTAATCAAATTCGACCTCCCGATTTTCCTCCCGCTCAAAACAATCAAAACAATCAAGGAAACAATCAGAACTGTTACAACCAAAACCAGGGAAATTTCAATCACGCTTCAGCTTACCAACCCTCGGTTAATTAAGGTCAAATCTATCGACCTCAGGTTGTTCAACCTCCTGCTTATCAAGCTCCCGCTTATCAAGCTCTAGCTCCTCAAATTCAAGGTGTATCAAAGGAAGATTTTCAAGTCTACGTAAAGGCTAATGATGCTGTGATGAGGAACATGCAAACTCAAGGTCAAAACATGCAAAATCAATTGACCAATCTCACAGACATGCTTTCCAAATTTGTCACTTCCAATACCGCCTCTACTTCAGGTTCGGGAACTCTCCCAAGTAACACCGTTACTAACCCGAAGGAGGACTTGAAAGGTATTACCACCAGAAGCAGTGTTGCTTACAAAGGACCCACGATTCCCACTACTTCTCCTAAAGTAATGGAACGTGAGACCGATGTCCCAAAGGACACGATGCCTCCTACTAATAACGGAAGCACCGAATACGTCCAACCTTCGGTTGTCCCTGTTGTCCATCATGAATCAATTTCTGAGCCCGTAATTGCTCCTGTTAGTGCTTCGAGGCCTAACCAAAAAACATTAATTCCATTTCCTTCAAGAAGAAATGATGAAAGGCGCCGTGAAAAAGCTAACGACCAATTTGAGAAATTCTACGAAATCCTTAGAGATTTGAGTTTCAAAATTAGCTTTACGGATGCCTTGATGCTTATGCCAAAATTCGCCTCGACTCTAAAAACCTTAATCGGAAACAAAGAAAAGTTGAGTGAAATGGCTAGAACTCCATTGAACGAGAATTGCTCAGCAGTCATCCTCAACAAGTTACCGAAAAAACTTGGAGACCCTGGCCAATTTCTTATTCCATGTGAATTTTCCAGGATTAATACATGCAACGCCTTGGCCGATCTCGGCGCGAGCATTAATCTTATGCCATATTCCGTATGGAAAAATCTCTCTCTTCCCGAACTAACCCCGACTTGCATGACGCTAGAGCTAGCGGACCGTTCGATCTCTGAACCGATCGGTATCGCCGAAGACGTCTATGTAACGGTGGGAAAGTTCCAATTTCCAGCAGATTTTATGGTCGTAGATTTTGAGCCAGACCCCCGAGTACCTTTAATTCTTGGGAGGAGTTTCTTAAAGACTAGTCGTGCATTGATAGATGTATACGAAGGTGAAATAACCCTTCGTGTTGGCAGAGAGGCCATCACATTTAATCTGGACCAAACTTCGAGATACACGGCTAATTACAATCATATGACGGCAAACCGAATTGACGTCATTGATATGGCTTGTGAAGAATACTCTCAAGAAGTTCTTGGTTTCTCAAATGTGATCTCGAGTGGCAATCCCACTCCTTACTATGATCCAATCGTTTCTACTTCTTCTCCGACTTTAACTCCATTCGGGGACAGTGATTTTCTCCTTTTCGAAGAAGCCGACTCTTTTCTTGCTATAGAGGATGATCCAACTTCACCGGAAGTTGATCCAACGTATTATGACCCTGATGGGGACATTCTTCTCCTCGAAGCAATTCTTAATAGTGATCCATCACCACCCCCTCCCAATCAAGGAAATTATTTTCCAGAAATTCCAAAAGATCTTAAAATTTGTGAAGCAAACAATGAAAAATCTTCAGTTAATGAGCCCCCTGAGGTTGAACTCAAGGACTTGCCACCTCATTTAGAATATGCATTTTTGGAAGGTAACGACAAGTTGCCCGTCATAATTGCAAAAGATTTAAAGAATGAGGAAAAGGCCGCTCTGATCGAGGTTCTAAAGTCCCACAAGCGAGCCATCGCTTGGAAACTTTCCGATATTAAGGGTATTGACCCAGAGTTTTGTACCCACAAAATTCTCATGGAAGAGGACTACGAACCAACGGTTCAGCATCAAAGGCGGGTAAATCCAAAAATCCATGACGTCATCAAAAAAGAGGTTGAAAAACTTCTTGACGCCGGATTAATTTATCCGATCTCTGACAGTCCATGGGTAAGCCCGGTGCACTGTGTACCTCGATGTTTCAAAGGGGTACCTACGTAAATCTAAGGCCGTTTATGAAGTGTGCCAAAAGATAAAACGTTAGTCGATTAGATTTGGATACTGAATTCCCAAAATGAAGCTGAGGATGTGAAGCTCGAGTTAAAAATGACAGAATCGAGAGCCTTCACAATCCGGGAATACCTGGACATACAATACAAAGCACACAAAACATGGACAGAACACGAGTAATGGAAAATATAAACCTTCTCACACAAAAACACTTATTTATTACATACTACGGATAAGCATGGGGTGCCTCCCACGAAGCGCTTGTTTAGGGTCCCGACGCTTGACCCGTCCCCCGAATTTATTGGTCCATGGGGAACGTTTGGAGATCTGGGACAACCTCGGTTGGTACGTCCCCTCCAAAGTAATGTTTGATACGATGACCATTCACTTTAAAGTTGGGCCCGGAGTTTTGAGATAGCTCGACGGTGCCATAAGGAAAAACTTGGACAACGGTGAATGGTCCAGACCAACGGGATTTCAATTTGCCCGAGAAAATCTTCAGTCTAGAATTGAAGAGGAGGACACGATCACCAACGTTGAAAACGCGGTTTTTGATCTTAGCATCGTGTATCCTCTTGGTTTTCTCTTTATAGATCAAAGAGTTTTCGTAGGCTTGATCACGAAGTTCATTTAGTTCATTCAGTTGAACTTTCCTGTGATCACCCGCAGTTTGAACATCAAAATTTGTATGCTTGAGGGCCCAGTAGGCTTTGTGCTCTAGCTCGATCGGTAGATGACATGCCTTCCCGTACACAAGCTTATATGGAGTACACCCGATGGGTGTTTTGTAAGCTGTGCGGAAGGCCCATAAAGCATCATCTAATTTATCCGACCAGGAGGCACGATTTTCTCCCACGGTTCTTTCAAGAATACGCTTTAAACCACGATTTGACACCTCAACTTGCCCACTTGTTTGTGGGTGATATGCGGTGGAGAGACGATGAGTTACTCCATACTTAAGCATGACTTTTGTAAATTGGTCATTGCAAAAGTGAGTTCCGCGATCACTTATGATAGCTCGGGGTGCACCAAATCGAGAGAAGAGAGTTTTCAAAATTTACAGACAACTCGGGCAACATGGTGGGAGCGCTTTGCTTCGACCCATTTTGACAAATTGTCAACAGCCACTATATGTACTTGTTCCCTCTTGAAGACGAACGCCCCATAAAATTCATGCCCAGAATGTCAAAGAATGCGCAAACTAGAATGGAGTTTAGGCATCTCATCACGTTGCGTAATTTTTCCTTGCGTGACAAATGTCACACGGGTGACAAAGTCCTGGGCATCCTTGTAGATGGTGGACAAATAAATCCTGAATCAAAGATTTTTCTTGCTGTGAAATTGCACCGATAGTGTCCCCCAGTGGAGTCCACAGTGGCAACTTTGAGAATGTCTAAAGCTTCTTGCCCAGAAACACAACGTCTTATCAACTGATCAGCACAGATCTTAATAGGAAAGGATATCCCGAAATAGATGTTTGACATCCTTAAAGAATTTATATTTTTGTTGGGAAATGTCATTCCCCTTGATAAAAATTTCCCCGCATGGTAATGTGTCAAATCTGCAATCCATAGGGGTACTTTTGATCTTGATGAGCAATCGAAACCAAGAGTTTCCGAGCGGAAAAGCTTCAATTGATCTTTGTTCTCGAGTTTGTCTTGATAGCGGATATTCAAGTCTGGACAGAAGATCGCGGCGAGTTCCTCCATCTCCTTTTTGTCTCGAATTTTCAATGTCAAATTCATGGAGCCATAAGATCCACCGCATGAGTCTTGCCATAGCACCCTACTTGGCAAAAAGATACTTGATGGCAGAATGGTCAGTATATACTGCTTTTGGACATGAACAAGATATGAACAAACTCTCAAAGGCATACACCACAAGCAGTAATTCCCTTTTTCCGTAGTAGTGAGTGAGTTTAGCCCGTTCATAGTCATGCTAGCATATTTATAGGTGAAAATGCTTGTTTTTATTCTTTGCCGAGGACTGCCCCAATTGCGAAGTCGCTAGCATCGCACATCAGTTCAAAAGGCAAGTCCCAGTCGGGAGCAATTAAGATCGGAGCCTCAGTCAGTTTTCTTTTGAGTGTATTAAAGGAATTGATACACTCTTCAGAAAAGAAAAAGGGAGTCTCTTTTTCAAGCAAATGAGTCATAGGACGGGCAATTTTAGAAAAGTCCTGAATGAATCGTCGGTAAAAACCGGCGTGCCCAAGGAAACTACGGACACCTTTGACAGAAGTCGGGTGAGGGAGTTTAGCTATTACTTCGATTTTAGCTCTATCAACCTCAGTCCCGACTTAGAATTTTATGTCGAGAACAAATGCCTTCCTTTACATGAAATGGCTCCTTTTCCCATTTAGAGACAAATTGTGTCTTCCACACCGTTTCACATCCTTTTCTAAGTGGGATAGCACGTGAGAAAGAGTCTCCAAAGACCGAAAAGTCATCCATGACTACTGTCCATCGTTTTTCTCAATCATAACATGGAAGATTGCCACATACATCTTTGGAATGTTGCCAGGAGCATGCATAGCCCAAAAGGCGATGCGACGATAAGCAAAAGTTCCGTATGGGCCATGTGAATGTTGTCTTTTCTTGACCATTGGGTCAATTGGATCTAAAAGTAAACCCGAGAAGCCATCAGGAAACATGTAGGTATTCGTTTCCTCTAGTCTCACGAGCATTTGGTCCATGAATGCAAATGGAAGTGGTCTTTTTTTTCTTATCCGGTGGCCTTCATTAAGCGTTCAGTAATCAATACATACTCTCCATCCCGTGAACCAAATCGAGTAGGAATCAGCTCATTCTCATCATTTAAGATGACAGTCATGACCTCCATTTTAAAGGTACACAGTGTACGGGCTCACCCAAGGGCTGTCAGAGATGGGGTAAATCAATCCAGCGTCAAGGAGTTTTTCAACCTCCTTTTTGATAACATCGTGAATTTTTGGGTTTACCCTTCTCTGACTTTGCACAGATGGTTCATAGTCCTCTTCCATTAGAATTTTGTGAGTACAAAATTCTGGGCTAACACCCTTTATATCGGAGAGTTTCCAAGCAATGGCTCGCTTGTGGGACTTAAGAACCTTGAGAAGTGCTGCCTTTTCCTCATCTTTTAAGTCTTTAGCAATTATGACAGGCAACTTATTGTCGCCTTCCAAAAATGCGTATTCAAGATGGGGTGGCAGTTCCTTGAGTTCAACCTCGGGAGGTTCATCAATGGAAGGTTCAATGGTTTTAGCTTCACAGAGTTTGAGCTCTTTCCTAACTTCAGGCATATATTGTTCATGATTTGGGAGGGGGGTGGTGGTTCACTGTTCAAAATTGCCTCTAGAATCAGGATGTCCCCCTCAGGATCCTGATAAGTTGGATCAACTTCAGATGAAGTTGGATCATCTTCTAGAGCAAGAAACGAATCTGCTTCTTCAAACAAGAGAAAGTCACTGTCCCCGAAAGGAGTGAGAGTTGGAGAAGCAGTAGAAACAATAGGCTCAAAATATGGAGTGGGATTGCCACTCGCGACCACACTTGAAAATCCTAGGACCTCTTGAGAATACTCATCACAAGCCATATCGATGACGTCGATTTTGTTGACCGTCATATGGTTGTAATCAGCTGTGTATTTTGAAGTTTGGTCCAGGTTGAATGTGATTGGCTTCTTTGCCAACACGAAGGTAATCTCGCCTTCATAACATCTATCAAAGCATGAACTTGTTTTCAAGGAAAATCGCCCGAGAATTTAGGGGACACGGGGGTCTGGTCAAAATCCAACAACTACGTAAGTCAGCGGAGAATTGAAATTTTCCCACATTGTATAAAGACATCTTCCAGCAATACCGATTGAGTTCATTGATAGAAACGTCGTCTAGATCTAATGTCATGCAGTCGGGTCAAGTCAGAAAGAGATAGAACTTTTCATACAAGAAAAGGCATGAGATAATGCTGCGCACCAAGACGGCCAATGCGTTGCATGTAGTAACCCCGTACAAATACACATGGAATCAGAAAATCGGCCGGGTCTCCAAGTTAACTTTGGTAACTTATTGAGGAAGACCGCTGAACAGCTCTCATTCAAAGGGGTCTTGCCAAATTCTCTTAATTTTTTCCTTGTTTCCAATCAGAGTTTTAAAGTTAAGCAATTTAGTGCATGAGCCATCAAGGCATCGTAAAGCTAATCTCGAAACTTAAATCTCTAAAGAATTTCATAGATTCTCGGAAAATTTTGATCGTTAGCTTTTTCCGTTGCGCCTTTCATCATTTCTTCGTGATGGAAATGGAATTCATGCTATTAGGAACTGGAGTAACAACAGAGCAACATTTTGGCTCAGGATATGGATACTAGTCTGAATTTGAACAAGCAGGAGGTTGGACTCTTCGCGATGCTTCCGTTATTAGCAGGAGCCATCGTGTCCTTTGGTCACCTCGATGTCTATGATTGACTGCTTTCGTCTTGGATGGTAACACCACTCGGGTAGTGATACCTTTTAAATCTCCTTAGGGTTGGTAACAGGTTACCAGGAAGAAGTTCCAAACCGGAAGTAGAAGCTTGTATTAAGCAGTAACAAATTTGAAAAGCATGTCAGTCAAAGTTGGCCATTTGGGATTGCAGGTTTTGACCTTGGTTTTTTGCATGTTTTCTCAATACTGCATCATTGGCGTGACATATCCCTTTCAAAATCTGTTTCCGACACACCGTGTGTCTGAGGACAGGACCATAGATGACCTACAGGTTTATTAACTACTGGTTGATGACCGGAGGTCGATAAATCGACCTTGGTTGAAAATGTTTCCTCTGTTTTGTTGAAGTTAATTTCCTCTCGATTAAAATGTTCGATTATTTGCATGAGGATTCTGAACTGAGAAAAACCAGGAGTCGAATTGGTTTTCGAGACCATCGGAGTTCGATAACCAGAATTAGCTTGGTTGAAATTGGCCCGCAGCGGCCTGGGACACACACTCTTTGATATAGTCATGTACAATGTTTGCTTATTGGTGGCTGGACAGTTTTGATAAGAAGACCTCCCCCACCAGTTACACAACTTTGTTCAACCGCTTTTACGGGGGCGGAAGCTGGGGTTTGGTTCTTTCTATCTTCGAATTAGTAGGCCCGAACCCATGTCTTTGTGATTCAGCAAACATCAGATGAGACTGCTTGGGTGGAAGAGCTTGTAACTCATTTTAGCTACAACAGCTTTGTTTCTTGATTGACGTACCTTAGACTGCTCTCGATGATTTTTTTAAACATTCTCGATGGGCATTTTTGTCTAAGAAAGATTACCACCAGCAGCAAGTTCCAATAAATCTTGATCATTTGAATTTAGGGCATATAGAATGTATCGAGTTAGCTATTCTGAAAACCCGTTATGAGGGCATCCCTTAAAAGATCAATTGAAACGATCCCAAGCCTCATAAAAGCGTCTCATCAAAATTTTTGCTGAAATCTCGTATTTCATTCTAGATTTTCGTTTTAAGAGGCGGGAAGAATTTTTAATAAATTTGAAACAAGTTTCATCCCATGTTTCAATCGACCGAGGGGATCTTTTTCCTAGCCAAATCCGGCTGCCCTTCGAGAGAAAACGGGAAAACAAAGTTTAACCACGGTATTTGGTACATTCGATCTTCAATATGTAGAAAGTGATCTTGTTGAAATAACGGATGTGAGCATGTGGGTCCTCTTTATCATTGCCAAAAAATTGCTTGTTTTGGACAAGATTCAGAAGACCATGCTTGATCTCAAAGTTATTCGCGGTGATTTCAGGAATAACTATCGCATCCTCGTAACCCTCGGTGGGTGCTTCGAGCAATTGCGCCATAGTACGATTATCAGCCATCGTAACTATGGGAGGTAGTATCGGTTTTCTCAAGGGTTAGATAATCAACAGAAGTTTGTCGAACTTGTGGTTGTCGACGTCTACGGGCTTGAGAACGAGTGCGCATGCACAAAATAGGAGTACAAAAGGAAAATTTACACTAATTTTTTTGGTTTTTCAAAAATTAATTCACAATTGATTTTACGGACAATGAGATAAGACAACTTAAACCAAATAATCTGCTCACTTCACGGTAACTCTCAAAAAGATAAACTCAAGCGCGGAGGAGTAGGAATAGCGCGAAGCTTATTTCTCCTTTCGGGTCGTAGTTCCTAGGAACAACCCTCCTTATACCCACTTTATAGTTTGTTCAACTTTCTGAGGTGAGCCGTACGTCGTAAGAGACACAAAAGGCAAGTTTTAAACTTTTGTTCGAATGGGAACCAACAAGTTCACCGGAACGTATTTGATAATACCTCAGTTGAGAATATTATATTTTGGTGTTTTACCAAGTTGTGAATTTTATTTCTTTTTTTATTATGGACAATGTTTTTATATTTTTGATTTTTTTTTTTTTTGGATTTTTTAAATGATAATTATACTAAAAAGAAATGAAAAATATTTTTGTACTTTTTTATATTTTTATAATAAAAGAAAATATTCACACTTTCAAAAACAATTGGTCAAACGTAACGACAAACGTTTGCACAGCCTCCCCGGCAGCGGCGCCAAAAATTGATCGGTTGAAATTACACTAAATATATATATAATATATATTAAAATATAAAATATATAAAGAAGTGTAAAAACAGCAGAGTCAATGATACCGAGAAGTAGTATAGAGTTTTCCCGGGTCGTAAATCCCCAACGAGGCTGGAATGGTAAATCGATACGAATGAATTGATGATTTGAATTGAGAAACAAATGATTTTGATTTTTAACTAGATAAACTAAAATTAATTAAAGAAAACTAAAATTATTCTACGGGAAACAAGCAGTGGAAAATGGGAATCTTAAATATACTACGGGGAACAAAAATAGTTATACGGATAAATCCTAAACTACGGGAGCATAAATAATGGCAAATGAAATCCTAAGAAATCTACGGGGAACATAGTTAGGCTAAAAATACTTAACTAGAATAATTAAAACTAATAAACTAAATTAAACATGCAATTATAGACTACCGGGAATTAAATCGCAAGCTAAAACTAAAAATTACAAAAATAAAGTCATAAAATTAATTTTAAAATTTAAATAAATTAAAAATATTCTAACTTAAAAGAAAATGTAAAAATTTTCAAAAACGGAGTTCGAAAACGAACAAAACGGTAAGAAACGAAAAATTCGAACTCGTAAACGAGCCCGGAACTGAAATTTGGGCAAAAATCACCCTACACAAGTTTTAATAATTTTCCTACAAACTATTTGATTAAAGAAAATTTTCTAAAAAAGAAAAATAATTTTTTGTTAATTTTTGTATTTTTTATGAATTTTTAAATATTAAATACTAATTAAAACAAAGAAAATAGAAAAAGATAAAAAATAAAAGTCTAAAAATTCTAAAAAAAAATCAGATTAAATAAAGAAAAAGTTAACAAAACTAAAAATGTAAAAATGCCCAAAAGTTACTGTAGCAATTAAAAGTAATTAAGCTAATTAAAATAAACCCTAAATTAAATTAAATTAATTAATTAAAGTTAACTATACTAACTAACTAGGACTAACAGTGAAAGGGTTTAAGGACTAACAGAGATAGTGGGCCTAACGGGTAGGTACTAACAGAATTAACTAAGAAATCCTAAAATTACACTAACAGTCCCTAAAATGTCCCTGAAGTGGACCCCGTAATGCAAAGTAGGTCCAAAGGGCTTAAAATCAAAAAGCTAAAAAAGAAAAGTTGTTCAGGGGTTTCAGCTTATCATTTTTTACAAAAGGACTAGTGGCTGAAAGGGTCTAAATAAGCCAGAATTATGAGCTTTTTGGGCTGACAGAATGTGAAAAGCTCAAAGAGCTTTTTGGCTTTTTCTTTGAGCTAAAAAGCTCAAAATAAGCTGAGGTTGGGTTTAGTTAACTTAACCTAGCTATGTCTATCTATTTTAACTAAGTTTAACAGAAATAAGCCCTAAAATAAGCAAAAGCATTAATAAGCTATATGCCACGTAAGTTATAATAAAAAAAGCAGAAATGAGGGTTTCATCACACCTAAAATAATCTAAGCTAGAAGCACAAATAAAGCTAAACTATTTTGGAGAAGTAAAGAACAAGTAATAAACTACAGACAAAAACTAAAAGACCTAAGTGCTTATTAGATAAATAAGCTGGAAAAAGGTGCTGAACTTGGGTGCTCAGCACCAGGGGACAAACACATGAGCTAAAAGAGCTTTTTTGGGCTTATGCAAATAAGCTCTTAGGAAGCTTTTAGCCAAAATAAAGTAAAAAACAGATAACAAGGTCCTCAATGAGCTTAATTTCAAAACTATGGGGCTTAAGCTAACTAATACTGCGGATAATTGGGCTTAAAATGAGGGATTTCAAATTAACAAAGCCAAATTTTGACTTAAACTTGGTCAAACCCAAGGGACAGCAACAAGGGATGTTTTATTTGGCTAAAAACACTTGAATAAGCATAAACAAAGTGTGCTTAAGCTGCATAAGCAGCTTAAGTGGTTTAGCTTGAGTTAGCTTATTAAAGTTTTGACAGAATATAAAAAGACTTAAAACTGATTTTAAAACAAACATGGGAGTAAGTGGCTTGATTAACCCCACACACTCAGCCAAAGTTGGCTGAGTGTGCTTGACCCATGACAAACTCAGAATCACCCATTTTGACCATATACCAAACACCCCTTTAATAAGTCGAATTCCCTTTTTCTTTGGTTTAACTCAAAATTAATTTAAAACAAGCTGATATTAGGACTATGTAAGTGGTTAGCAACAAGAAAAACACAATTTCTTTACAATTTACACACGAAAGAATTCAGAGTAACAATTAGGAAATTTAAAAACATATCAAAAAAACTTTAAACTTGCATTAAATTGCTTAAAAACATTTAACCATGCTTTAAAACAAGAACTGATACCTTTCTATTACAATTTTTAAATCAGATTTAAGTAAAAAAAAGCTAAGTTAAACTAGTGTGTTTTCGGCTTGTCTTTTCTTGAATTTATATAAGCCTCAAGTCTTCACAGCTTCTTTCATTGTGTTTCTTGTGTGAGTTGAAGCTCAGCAACCAATCCTAGCCCTTAGATTAAGCTTTGTGTTTGTTTTAAGGCTCAATCCGCCATTGATGTTGCTCGGGCTTGGTGAGATTGCCAACATGGCAAGATTAAGAGGTAGTGGAAGGTGGGTTTAGGTTGGGACTGGATAAACGAGTGTGTGGGTAAAGGAATGGAGTGTTAACTCGTGATGGTGGAGCTTTTGAGGGAGTTGGCGGGAAAGCTTTGGGAGGGGTGACTGTTATTAGGTTCACAAGTTATTTGAAGGTTTTCAAGTTGCCCAAAAGAACCCGCTCGGTTTCATTTACTTGTCATTTTTCTTTCTTTTATTTTTAGTAAACACGATTTGGAAAAGTGCATTTTGGAGCCCTTGAGTTTTTATTAAAAGGTTTTTTAAAGAAATAAAGAAAACAATGGCAGAATTGTCCCTGCCATTTATAACGATAAAACAATTTGCTAAATTTGGCAAATTCAGTGTTCAGTCGTCTCTTTTTTAAAACACTTTTTCCTTTATAAAACATTTGCAAAAATTGACAATTTCAGTCCCTGAGTTTTATAGAAAAAATTGTTTTGGGCCAGGGTCCTGGCTTGGGTTAGTATTGGCCACCTGGTTTGTGCATGGGCCCAATAAGGTTTGTGGGCTTTGTATTGGGGCCCAACTAGGTGTAGTTTTGGGCCCAATAAGGTTTAGCTATGTTATTGGCTGTTTAAAGGCCCAATAAGTTTTGGGTGGGTTTGTGTGTACAATGCTGAGATTGGCTGATCAAGGGCTAGATCGGGCCTTCAAGTCTTCATAGTTCTGACAATGCACACAAATGGGCTGTTGACATTGATTAGGTAAGGCCCATTTGGTCTTCCAGTCTTCATCAATATTCTATTGGCGTTCCCTCCCCCCCGGCCCAGCAGATGGGTTGAGATTGCACCAATAGTATTCTTTCAATTACGGCTTCCGGTTTGACTGTCTTAATTTGTTTGTTGACTTTGATTCTTGACTTTTCTGGTCCTTTTCTTTGATTGGCGTTGTCCTTCACCAACTAGCTTTTCCATTCCGGTGCCTTTTTGTCCGTTTTGGCTTTGTTTTTCGGTCTTTTCTTGTTATCCGTTCCTGCACAAATAAATAAACAAGTGTAAAACAAAACATATCTTTGGCAGTTCTGTCTGTATTTGGTCATTTAAGTCCGGTTTTTAATGAGGAAAAAGTATGTGTAATTAAGGCATAACCAAATCCCCCATCCTACGACATTGCCGTGTCCCCACAGCAATGCTATGAAGTAAATTATTACAAGACCTAAGACTCTTGCCCCCTCCGACTAATAACTTGAAAAGAGCAAAGTGTTGTCAAAGAAAGATCAATAGCTTCGACAACTCCCGATTAACACCATTATTTTGTATGTCATTGATACTCTAAATTTTTTTTGGATTTGAGAATGGTTGTCTTTCTTAAATTTAACTCACAATTTGGGATCATAGAGTGAGACACGTCCATAGAATGACTAACGGATTGTCCTGACGGAAAATTTTCATTCGGCCCCGATTTTTCACTAGTCTTAACTAAGCAATTAAAACGAATCAGTGTCGATAATAAGTTAGGTGTAAAGCCCTCATACTTATGACTTGTGAACTTTTGAACTCCCCGACAAGGATAAATTGATTACGTGTGTTTGCTTGATTTAACTCAACCATCAGATCAACTTATTCTCATAGTCCACAAAATGAATCGGTGACTCAAAGCAACAATTTTATTAAGACTTTGCAACTTGATTTTATAGAACTTTAAAATTTTTTTTTTTTTTTTTTTTTTTTTTTTTTTTTAAGTTCTTTTAACTAGGAATGCGTTGCTTAGTTTGAACACCTACCTAGGCCTCGCTCCCTAATAGGATATCACAACCCAACGTCCGTGTTCTTAGTTTTGAAACCCACCCGTTGCTAGCGTATGGAAATCACATCAACTCTACCTTTTTCCTATATGGCTAAGGATTAGTGTCTTAGTTTGAAACCCTCCACCAACCTTTCTTCCAGGGAGATATCACGACACAAACCAAGTCCCTAGAAAGATAGCAAAGAGTCTTAGTTTGAACCACCACACTCGTGTTAGCGGAGTGGATATCACGACACACTATTACTTGCTCCATAATAATCAAATTATGCTTTATAGCATTACATCTTTTTCAAAACTTTTGCTTTTAAAGAATCAAGTCACAAATTTTAAGCTTTTTTCTGAAAACCACGATTGACTTAGCTGATTAAATCGAACACGTATGATTAGGCGGATTAGAAGCTTATGAGAAAAAGACAAATTAATGCTTATAAGTTTTTAGACGAATCGTGCTTGACACATAAACTTATATTTAACTCTACAATTCCGTTCTTCACTTAAGAATCAAAGCAAATCAGTGAAAGCTTTGGCCTAAAAGAACAGCTAGGCTCATCCGCCCGATCGAGTCAAAAAAGTTATTCTTACTCTCTACCCAAAAAGGACAAAAACACATATTCCTAATTTTTGAAAATTTTTTAATTTTTTTTTTAATTTTTTTTTTTATTTTTTTTTTTTTTTTTTTTTTGGTATTTTGCAAAAATTTGGTGGTAAAAACGGGATTGCGTGATACAACACTGCAAGGAAAAAATCAAATCGAAGATTCCCCCCCATACAAAACTAAACATCGTCTCGATGTTCAAAGGGTTACTCTACGTAAATCTAAGGCCCGATAATGAAGTTGCCAAAAGATAAAACGTTATTCCGCTAAATTTGGATACTGAATTCCAAATGAAGCTGAGGATGTGAAGCTCGAGTTAAAAATGACAGAATCGAGAGCCTTCACAATCCGGGAATACCTGGACATACAATACAAAGCACACAAAACATGGACAAAACACAGGTAATGGAAAATGCAAACCTTCTCACACAAAAACACTTATTTATTACTACTACTACGGATAAGCATGGGGTGCCTCCCACGAAGCGCTTGTTTAGGGTCCCGACGCTTGACCCGTCCCCCGAATTTATTGGTCCATGGAACGTTTGAAAGATCCGGGACAACCTCGTTGGTACCCCCTCCAGAAGTAAATGTTAGATACGATGACCATTCACTTTAAAGTTGGGCCCGGAGTTTTGAGATAACTCGACGGTGCCATAAGGAAAAACTTGGACAACGTGAATGGTCCAGACCAACGGGATTTCAATTTGCCCGAGAAAATCTTCATCTAGAATTGAAGAGAGGACACATCACCCAACGTTGAAAACGCGGTTTTTGATCTTAAGCTCGTGTATCCTCAATGGTTTTCTCTTTATAGATCAGAGAGTTCTCGAGGCCTGATCACCAGAAGTTCATTTTTAGTTCAGTCAGTTTGAACTTTCCTGTGACACTCCGCTGTTTTGAACTATCAAAATTTGTATGCTTGAGATCCCAGTAGCTTTGTTGCTCTAGTTTCGAAGATCGTAGTGACTTGCCTTAGCCCGTACACAAGCTTATATGGAGTACACCCGATGGGTGTTTTGTAAGCTGTGCGGAAGGCCCATAAAGCATCATCTAGTTTATCCGACCAGGAGGCACGATTTTCTCCCACGGTTCTCTCAAGAATACGCTTTAAACCACGATTTGACACCTCAACTTGCCCACTTGTATATGGTGTAATGCGTGGAGAACATGAGTTACCTCATACTTAACATGACCTTTTAAATTGGTCATTCAAAAGTGAGTTCCCGCGATCACTTATGATAGCGTCGGGCTTCGGTGCACCAAATCGAGAGAAGAGAGTTTTCAAAAATTTACAAACAACTCGGGCATCATTGGTGGGGAGCGCTTTTGCTTCGACCCATTTTGACAAATAGTCAACAGCCACGAGTATGTACTTGTTTCCTCTTGAAGACGGAAACGGCCCCATAAAATCAATGCCCCAGATGTCAAAGATTTCGCAAACTTGGATGGAGTTTTGTGGCATCTCATCACGTTGCGTAATTTTTCCTTGACGTTGACAAATGTCACAACGGGTGACAAAAGTCATGGGCATCCTTGTAGATGGTGGAGCCCAATAGAATCCTGAATCGAAGAATTTTTCTTAGCTGTTAATTGGTGCAACCATAGTGTCCCCCCAGTAGGTCCACTGTGCAAGTTTTGAGAATGTCTAAAAGCTTCTTGGCCAAAACACAACCGGCTATCACCTGAATCCAGCACAGATCTAAACAGGAAAGTGATCCATCCCAGAAATAGGTTTGACATCCTGAAGAATTTATTTTTTTTTGTTGGATGACATTCCTTAATCACGAATTTCCCCGCATGGTAGTTTGGCCAAAACTGCAAACCATGGGTACTTGATCTTGAAGAGCAATCGAACCAAGAGTTCTCGAAGGAAATGCTTCACTGATTTCTTTATTCTCGAGTTTGTCCTTGAATGTGGAATTTCAAGCTGGACAATGATCGGCGACGAGAATTTTTCAGATCCTTTTTTGTCTCGAAATTTCAATATCAAATTCATGGAGCAATAAATCCAACCGCATGATTCTGCCTTAGCATCCTTCTTGGCAAAGAATACTTGGATGGCAGAAATTGACATATCTACACTATGCCTTTTTTGACATAAACAAATATGACAGAAAAATTTCTCAAAGGCATACACTACAGCAAGTAACACTTTTTTCATAGTAGTTGTAATGATTTTGAGCCTCCGGTTCATAGGTCTTGCTAGCATAGTGTATAGGTTTTAAAATGCTTGTTTTTTCTTTGCCCGAGGACTGCCACCCAATTGCGAATCCGCTAGCACGCACATCAGTTCAAAAGGCAGTCCCAGTCGGAGCAATTAAATCGGAGCCTCAGCAATCTCGTTTGAGTGTGTTTAAAGGAAGATCGACACACTCTCAAAAAAGACAAACGGAGTTCTCTTTTTTTCACAAGCAAATGACGATAAGGACGGCAATTTTGGAGAAGTCCGAATGAATCGCCGTAAAAACCGGCGGGCCCAAGGAAACTTCGACACTTTGACAGAAGTTAGGTCAGGAATGAGGGAGTTTAGTTTATTACTTCGACTTTAGGCTCTATCAACCATCAAGTCCCGACTTAGAGATTTTTTTTTTTTATGGTCCGCGAACGATGCTCCTTTACCAGGAAATGTCTTTGCCCCAGTTTAAAGACAAATTGGTGTCTTCACACCGCTTCAACATCTTTTCTAAATGGGTTAGGCACGTAGAAAAAGAGTCTCCAAAGACCGAAAAGTCATCCATGAATACTTCCATCGTTTTCTCAATCATATCGTGGAAGATTGCCATCATACATCTTTGGAACGTGCCCGGAGCATTGCATAGCCCCAAAAGGCATGCGACGATAGGCAAAAAGTTCCCGATGGCCATGTGAAGGTCTTTTTCCCTATCTTTTGGGTCAAGTTGGGATCTGAAAGGATCCCTGAGAAAACCATCGAGGAAACAGTAGTATTCATTTCCTGCTAGTCTCTCGAGCATTTGATCCATGAATGGTAAAAGGGAATGGGTCTTTTTTTTCGGGTGCTTCATTTAAGTTTTCGAATCAATACATACTACTCCGCATCCCTGACCAATCGAGTAGGAATCAGCACATCACTTTCATTTGTGATGACATGCATACCCCTTTTTAGGACACAGTGTATCGGGCTCACCCAAGGGCTGTCAGAGATAGGTTAAATCAATCCAGCTCAAGGAGTTTTTTCAACCTCCTTTTGATAACATCGGGAATTTTTGGGTTACCCTTCTCTACTTGCAACAATGGTTCATATCCTCTTCCATTAGAATTTGTGAGTAAAAAATTTCGGGCTAACACCTTTAATATCGGAGAGTTTCCATGCGATTACTCGCTGTGGGAACTTAAGAACCTTCAACGAGCTACCTGCGCCTTTATCTCATCTTTGAAGTCTTTACGCAATATGACAGCAACTTGTCTGTACACCTTCTCAAAAATGCGTACTCAAGATGGGTGTAGTTCCTTTTAGTCAACCTCGGAGGTTTCATTATATGGAAGTTCAACGTTTAAGCTTCACAGAGATTTGAGTTCTTTTCCTAAACGTCAGGCATATATTGTTCATGATTTGGAGGGGGGTGGTGTTCACTGTTCAAAATTGCCTCTAGAATCAGGATGTTCCCCCTCAGGAATCCTGAAAAGTTGGACACCATCAATGAAAGTTGGATCATCTCTAGAGCAGAACGAATCTCTTCTTCAAACAAGAGAAAGTCACTGTCCCCGAAGGAGTGAGAGTTGGGCAGAAGCAGTAGATACATATAGGCTCAGAAGATGGAATGGATTGCACGTACGCGATCACAGTTTGGAAAATCCTAGAACCTCTGGAGAATACTCATCACAAAGCCATTTCGATGAACGTTCGATTTTGTTTGCCGTCATATGGTCGTAATCACTTGTGTATTTGGAGGTTTGGTTCCAGGTTGAATGTGTGGCTTTCTCCTTGCCAACACAGGGTAATCTCTCCTCCATAAACATCATCAAAGCATGACTTGTTTATAAGAAACATCGCCCGAGAATCAAAGGGACTTCGGGGGTCTGTTTCAAAATAACAACTATATACGAATCAGCTGGAAATTGGAACTTTCCCCACCATTAACTGGACGTCTTTATCATAACCTATTGTTCAGTATTGACGATCTGCTAGCGCTAACTCATGCAAGTTGGGGTTAGTTCAGGAAGAGACGAGATCTTTCCAGACATAATAAGGCATGAGATTTAATGCTCGCTACCAAGATCGGCCAATGCCGTTGCATGTATAGATCCCCTAAATTCTCATGGAATCAGAAAATGGGCCAGGGTCCCAAGTTTCTTTGTAACTAGTTAGGAATGACCGCTGAACATTTCTCATTTAAAGGAGTCCCTGCCAATTCCGCTCATTTTTCCTTGTTTCCATCAAGGTTTTTAAAAGTCGAAGCAAATGTTTAGGCATAGCATCAAGGCATGGTAAACTAATCTCGAAACTTAAATCTCTAAAGTTTCAGAATAATTTCTCGATTTGATCGTTAGCTTTTTCCTTGCGCCTTTCAATCAATCTTCGTGATGGAAAGGAATTGGATGCTTTAGGAAACTGGAGTAACAACGGGTAACATTGGGCTCAGGATTTGGATTACTGAGTCTAATTTGAACAACAGAGGTGTGGACTCTTACGGTGCTTCCGTTATTATTAGGAGGCATCGTGTCCTTTGTCCCACCTCGACAAAAAAAAAAAAAAAAAATCCTTTGATTAAACGTCTTCGGTCCTTTGATGGTAACAGCCACTTCCGGTAGTGATACCTTTTAAATCTTCCATAGGTTGGTAACATGTGTTACCTCGGAAGAGTTTCCAGACCGAAGAGATAGCGGTATTAGCAGTAACAAATTTTGTAAAACATGTCAGTTAGATTGGGCTCATTTGGGTTGACAGTATGACCTTAGGTTTTGCATGTTCTCAACCTGCATCATTATTTGGCTTGACACTATCTTCAAATCTGGGGAGGGGAATGAACTAAAAGAACTACCACCGCCATCTGGATACGCATTTTTGGAAGGTGACGACAAGTTGCCTGTCATAATTGCTAAAGACTTAAAAGATAGAAAAGGCAAGCTCTTTTTCTCTTTTATTTTTTTTTTTTATTTTTTTCTTCTGAAGGTTCTTAAGTCCCACAAGCGAGCCATCGCTTGGAAACTCTCCGACATAAAGGGTGTTAGCCCGGAATTTTGTACTCACAAAATTCTAATGGAAGAGGACTATGAACCATCTGTGCAAAGTCAGAGAAGGGTAAACCCAAAAATTCACGATGTTATCAAAAAGGAGGTTGAAAAACTCCTTGACGCTGGATTGATTTACCCCATCTCTGACAGCCCTTGGGTGAGCCCGGTACAACACTGTGTACCTAAAAAAGGAGGTATGACTGTCATCACAAATGAAGAGAATGAGCTGATTCCTACTCGATTGGTCACGGGATGGCGAGTATGTATTGATTACAGAAAACTTAATGAAGCCACCCGAAAAGACCACTTCCCTTTACCATTCATGGATCAAATGCTCGAGAGACTAGCAGGAAATGAATACTACTGTTTCCTCGATGGTTTCTCGGGATACTTTCAGATCCCAATTGACCCAAAAGATCAGACATGCCCCCTACCATTCACATGCCCACGGAACTTTTGCCTATCTCCGCATCCTTTCTTTTGGGCTATGCAATGCTCCGGGCACGTTCCAAAGATGTATGATGGCAATCTTCCACGATATGATTGAGAAAACGATGGAAGTATTCATGGATGACTTTTCGGTCTTTGGAGACTCTTTTTCTACGTGCCTAACCCATTTAGAAAAGATGTTGAAGCGGTGTGAAGACACCAATTTGTCTTTAAACTGGGAAAAGAGCCATTTCATGGTAAAGGAAGGCATTGTTCTCGGACATAAAATCTCTAAGTCGGGACTTGAGGTTGATAGAGCTAAAGTCGAAGTAATAGCTAAACTCCCTCATCCGACTTCTGTCAAAGGTGTCCGTAGTTTCCTTGGGCACGCCGGTTTTTACCGGCGATTCATTCAGGACTTCTCGAAAATTGCCCCCTCCTATGAACTCATTTGCTCGAAAAAGAGACTCCTTTGTCTTTTCTGAAGAGTGTTGTCGTTTCCTTTAACACACACAAAAGAAGATTGACTGAGGCTCCGATCTTAATTGCTTCCCGACTGGGACTTGCTTTTGAACTGATGTTGCGATCTAGCGACTTCGCAATAGGGCATTCCCGGGCATAGAAAAAACAACATTTTCAACCTATTCACTATGGCTAGCAAGCTATGAACGAGGCTCAAACTCATTACACTACGACTGAAAAAGAGTACTTGCTGTAGTGTATGCCTTTGAGAATTTTTCGGTTCATATCTTAGTTATGTCAAAAGCATAGTGTCTACTGATCATTCTGCCATCCAATATCTCTGCCAAAGATCTAAGCGCAAACACATGCGGTGGATTCTATAGCTCCAAGATTTGATAATGAAATTCGAGACAAAAAAGGAGCTGAAAATCTCGCCGCCGATCATCTGTCCAGACTTGAAAATCCACTACAAAGAAAAATGGGAGGGGGGTGAGGGGGGGGAAAAAATATACATAAAAAAAAAAAAAAATAGGAAAAAAAAAAAAAAAAAAAAAAAACAAACCTAGAGAATAAAGAAACAAATGAAGCAATTGCCTCTCGAGACTCTTGGTTCGATTGCTCTTCAAGATCAAAGTACCCCATGGTTTGCAGATTTTGCAAACTACCATGCGGGGAAATTCGTGATTAAGGGAATGACATCCCAACAAAAAAATAAATTCTTCAGATGTCAAACACTATTTCTGGGATGATCCTTTCCTGTTTAAGATCTGTTGCGATCAGGTATAAAGACGTTGTTGTTCTGGCCAAAACTTTTAGACATTCTCAAAACTTGTCACAGGGCATACTGGGGGACACTATGGTGCCAATTACACAGCAAGAAAAATCTTCGATTCAGGATTCTATTGGCCCACCATCTACAAGGATGCCCATGACTTTGTCACCCGTTGTGACATTTGTCAACGTCAAGGAAAAATTACGCAACGTGATGAGATGCCACAAAACTCCATCCAAGTTTGCGAAATCTTTGACATCTGGGGCATTGATTTTATGGGCCGTTTCCCGCTTCAGAGGAAACAAGTACATACTCGGTGGCGGTGACTATTTGTCAAAAGGATCGAAAGCAAAAGCGCTCCCCACCAATGATGCCCGAGTTGTTTGCAAATTTTTGAAAACTCTCTTCTCTCGATTTGGTGCACCCCGAGCTATCATAAGTGATCGCGGAACTCACTTTTGCAATGACCAATTTACAAAGGTCATGCTTAAGTATGGAGTAACTCATCGTCTCTCCACCGCATATCACCCACAAACAAGTGGGCAAGTTGAGGTGTCAAATCGTGGTTTAAAGCGTATTCTTGAAAGAACCGTGGGAGAAAATCGTGCCTCCTGGTCGGATAAACTAGATGATGCTTTATGGGCCTTCCGCACAGCTTACAAAACACCCATTGGGTGTACTCCATATAAGCTTGTGTACGGGAAGGCATGTCATCTACCGATCAGAACAACACAAGCCTACTGGCCAATCTCAAGCATACAAATTGTGATGTCAAAACCAGCGTAGATCACAGGAAAGTTCAACTGAAAACTAAATAACTTCGTGTACAGGCCTACGAGAACTCTCTGATCTATAAAGAGAAAACCAAGAGGATACACGATGCTAAGATCAAAAACCGCGTTTTCAACGTTGGTGATCGTGTCCTCCTCTTCAATTCTAGACTGAAGATTTTCTCGGGCAAATTGAAATCCCGTTGGTCTGGACCATTCACCGTTGTCCAAGTTTTTCCTTATGGCACCGTCGAGTTATCTCAAAACTCCGGGCCCAACTTTAAAGTGAATGGTCATCGTATCAAACATTACTTTGGAGGGGACGTACCAACCGAGGTTGTCCCGGATCTCCAAACGTTCCCCATGGACCAATAAATTCGGGGGACGGGTCAAGCGTCGGGACCCTAAACAAGCGCTTCGTGGGAGGCACCCCATGCTTATCGTAGTAGTAGTAATAAATAAGTGTTTTTGTGTGGAGAAGTTTTATATTTCCATTACACCATGTTCTGTCCATGTTTTGTTGCTTTGTATTGTATGTCCAGATTCCCGATTGTGAAAGGCTCCTCGATCTTCATTTTTTAACTCGAGCTTCACATCCTCAGCTTCATTTTGGAATTCAGTATCCAAATCTTATCGACTAACGTTTTATTCTTTTGGCACACTCATGAAACGGCATAGATTTACGTAGGTACCGCCTTTGAAACATCGAGGACGATGTTTATTCAAGTATTGGGGGGAATCTTCGATTTGATTTTTGCCTGCAGTCGTTGTTATCACGCAATCCCGTTTTACCACCAAATTTTTTGCAAAAATACCAAAAAAAAAAAAAAAAAAAAATGAAAAAAAAAAAATAAAAAAAAATTTAAAATTTTCAAAAATAGAATAAGTGTTTTGTCTTTTTGTGTAATAAGAATAAATTTTTTGACTCGATCGGAGCGTGGTTGACCTACTAGTTTCGTTTAGGCCAAAGCTTTTCATGAATTTGCTTTGAATTCTTAGTGAAAACGGAGAAATGATAGAGTTAAATATAAGTTTAGGTTCAAGCAGAGTCGACTAAAAACCTATATGAATAACTGTGTTTTCTGTTTCTCCCATAAGCTTCTATCCGCCTATTCATATCGTGTCTCGATTTAACTCAGCTAAGTCATTCGATGTTTTCGAAAAAGCTTCAAATTTGTGACTTTGATTCTTTAAAAGCAAAAGTTTTTTGAAGATTTAATGCAAAATAAAAGGCAACATTTGATTATATGACAAGTAATAGATGTGTCGTGATAACCCACTCCGCTAACCACGAGGTGGGGGTTCAAACTAAGTACAGCTTTGCTTCTAGGGACTTGGTGTGTCGTGATATCTCACTTGGAAGAAAGGTCTAGGTGAGGGTTCAAACTAAGACACTAATCCTTAGCCATATTAGGAAAAAGGTGTTGATGTGATTTCCCACTACGCTAGCAACGGGGTGGGTTTTCAAACTAAGAACACCGGACGTTGGTTGTGATATCCTACTAGGGAGCGAGGCCTAGGTAGGTGTTCAAACTAAGCAACGCATTCCTAAGTGAAAAGACTTAAAAAAAAAATTTAAAAAAAAAACAAATAAAAAAATTTGAAAGTTCCTAGAAAAATCAAGTTGGCAAAGGTCTTAATAAATTGTTGCTTTGAGGTCACATTCAGTTTGTGACAAGAGAATAAGTTGATCTATAGGTTGAGTTAAAATCAAGCACACACACGTAAACAAATTATCCATGTCGGGAGTTCAAAAGTTCACAAGTCATAATATGAGGGCTTACACTTTAAACAAACCTAAACTTAATCGACTAAGATCTCGTTTAATTGCTTAGCTTAAGACTATGAAAAAATCGGGACGATGAAATTTTCCGTCAGGACATCCTCGTAGCTCATTCAATGGACGTTTTCCTCACTCTATGATCCATTGTGAGTTAAATAAGAAAAGACAAACCATTCAAAAAATTTTCCAAAAAAAATTAGAGTAGTCATTATGTACATACAAAATAATGTGTTAATCGGGATTTTCGAAGCCTATTGATTCTTTCCCTTTTACAAACACTTCGCTACTTTTCACAGTTATATCGGAGGGGTCAAGAGTACTTTAGTCTTCGTAAAGCTTACTTCATAGCATTGCGTAGGACACGGCAATGTCGTAGTATGGGGGATTTGGGTATAGCTTAAATACACATACCTTTTTCATTAAAAACGGAACCTTAAATGACCAAAAACAAGACAGAAACAGCCAAGATATGTTTGTTTTACACTTGTAATGTTCAGGAGACGGATACCGAAAGAAAGGACGAAAAACAAAGCCAAAACCGACAAACCGGACTCGGAATGGAAAAGCTGTGAAGGACAAAGCCAAATCAAAGCCAAAGACCAGAAAAGTCAAAATCAAAGTCAACACAACAAATTAACAGTCAAAACCAGAGCCGTAATTGAAGAATACTATTGGATGCAATCTCAACCCATCTGATGGGCCCGAAAGCCCAATAGTATATGATGAAGACTGTGAAACCAAATGGCCCTCAATCAATGACAACAGCCGCATTTGTGGCAATTGAACAGAGACTATGAAGACTTTGAAGGCCCGATCCTAGCCCTTGAAAAGCCATCTCAGCCATTGTACACACGCAAAACCACCCAAACCTTAATGGGGCCTTAAAAAGCCCAATAACAAAAGCCTAAACCTTATTGGGCCCAAGCACACCCAGTTGGGCCCAATACATAACCCAAGCACACCCAGTTGGGCCCAATACATAACCCAAGCCCAGACCCTGGCCCAAAACAATTTTTTATAAAACCTCAGGGACTGAAATTGTCAATTTTGAAAATGTTTTATAAAGGAAAAGTGTTTTAAAAAAGAGAAGGACTGAATTTGCAAATTTACAAAATGTTTTCTCTTTATAAAAGGCAGGGACCAATTCTGCCATTGTTTCTTTCTTTCTTTAAAACCTTTTAATAAAACACAAGGGCCCAAATTGCCACTTTCCAAACTCGTGTATAACTAAAAATAAAAGAAAGAAAAGAGTGACAAGTAAATGAAACCCGAGGGGTTCTTTTTGGGCACTTGAAACCTTCAAAAACCTGTGAACCAATAACAGCTCACCCCTCCCAAAGCTTTCCCGCCAACTCCCTCAAAAGCTCCACCATCACGAGTTAACACTCCATTCCTTTACCCACACACTCGTTTATCCAGTCCCAACCTAAACCCACCTTCCACTACCTCTTAATCTTGCCATGTTGGCAATCTCACCAAGCCCGAGCAACATCAATGGCGGATTGAGCATTAAAACAAACACAAAGCTTAATCTAAGGGTCAGGATTGGTTGCTGAGCTTCAACTCACACAAGAAACACAATGAAAGAAGCTGTGAAGACTTGAGGCTTATATAAATTCAAGAAAACACAAGCCGAAGATACACTAGTTTTACTTAGCTTTATTTTTATTTAAATCTTGATTAAATTGTAATTGAAAGGTTTTTAATGCATGGTTACTGTTTTTAAGCAATTTAATGCAAGTTTAAAGTTTATTTTGAAGTTTTTAAATTTCCCAATTGTTACTCTTGAATTCGTGTGTAAATTGTGAAGAAACTTGTGTTTTTCTTGTTGCTAAACAATTTCACTAGTCCTAATATCAGCTTGTTTTAAATTAATTTTGAGTTAAACCAAAGAAAAAGGGAATTCGACTTATTAAAGGGGTGTTTGGTATATGGTCAAAATGGGTGATTCTGAGTTTGTCATGGGTCAAGCACACTCAGCCAACTTTGGCTGAGTGTGTGGGGTTAATCAAGCCACTTACATCACCATTTTTAGTTTTAAAATCAGTTTTTAAGTCCTTTTTTATATTCTGTCAAAACTTTAATAAGCTAACTCAAGCTAAACCACTTAAGCTGCTTATGCAGCTTAAGCACACTTTGTTTATGCTTATTCAAGTGTTTCTAGCCAAATAAAACATCCCTTGTTGCTGTCCCTTGGGTTTGACCAAGTTTAAGTCAAAATTTGGCTTTGCTTAATTTTGAAATCCCCCACTTTTAAGCCCAATTATCAGCAGTATTAGTTAGGCCTTAAGCCCCAAAGTTTTGAAAATAAGCTCATTGGAGACCCCTTGTTATCTGTTTTTACTTTATTTTGGCTAATAAGCTCATAAGAGCTTATTTGCATAAGCCCAAAAAGCTCTTTAGCTCACTGCTGTTTGTCCCCTGGTGCTGAGCACCCAAGTTCAGCACCTTTTTTCCAGCTTATTTATCTAATAACACGTTAGGTCTTTTAGTTTTGTCAGTAGTTTATACTTGTTCTTTAAATCTCCAAAATAGTTTAGCTTATTTTTCTTCTAGCTACTTATTTAGGTGTGAAACCCCTCAATTTCTCTTTTTTATATAATAAGTAGCCTATAGCTTATTACTGCTTTAGCTTATTTTAGGGCTTATTTCTGTTAAACTTAGTTAAAATAGATAGACATAGCTAGGTTAAGTTAACTAAACCCAACCTCAGCTTATTTTGAGCTTTTTAGCTCAAAGAAAAAGCCAAAAAGCTCTTTGAGCTTTTCACATTCTGTCAGCCCAAAAAGCTCATAATTCTGGCTTATTTAGACCCTTTCAGCCACTAGTCCTTTTGTAAAAAATGATAAGCTGAAACCCCTGAACAACTTTTCTTTTTTAGCTTTTTGATTTTAAGCCCTTTGGACCTACTTTGCATTACGGGGTCCACTTCAGGGACCATTTATGTAACTTTCGATTTTCTATGTTAGCACAGTTATTCCTTAGGTAGATCCTTGTTTGCAACTGTTATCCCGTTAGGGTATTATCACAGTTAGTCCCCTTGTTCATTAGGTAGTTAGATTTATTTAATTTAATTAATTAAATTTAGGGTTTATTTTAATAGTTTTTTAATTAGTTATAATTGCTACACGTAAATTTTGGGCATTTTTTAGCATTTTTAATTTGTTAAACTTTTTCTTTACTTAATTTAAATTTTCCAGAAATTGTTAGACTATTTATTTGTATCTTTTCTATTTTCTTTGTTTTTAATTAGTAATTTATTATTAAAAATTCATAAAAAAAAACAAAATTAACAAAAAAAATATTTTGCTTTTTTGAAAATTTTTCTTTATTCAAATAGTTTGTAGGAAAATTATTAAAAGTGTGTAGAGGAGGAATTTTTGCCCAAATTTCAGTTACGGCTCGTTGACGAGTTTCGACCTTTTTTCGTTTCTTACCGTTTTGGTTCCTTTTAATCATTTTTGAAATTTTTTTACATTTTCTTATTAAGGTTAGAATATTTTTAATTATTTAAATTTTAAAATTAATTTTAGGACTTTATTTTTATAATTTTTAGTTTTTAGCTTGCTATTTAATTCCCAATAATTTGTAAATGCATGTTTAATTTAGTTAATTAATTTTAATTATTTTAGTCAATCATTTTTAGCCTAATTATGTTTCCCAGAAAGATTTTTTGGATTAGCCATTGCCACTATTTCATGCTCCCAGTTTAGGTTTCTATGCGTAATAAACTATTTTTGTTCCCCGTATATATTAAGATTCCCATTTTCCATCTGCTTGTTCCCGTAGAATAATTTTAGTTTTCTTTAATTAATTTTAGTTTATCTAGTTAAAAATCAAAATCAATTGTTTCTCAATTCAAATCATCAATTCATTCGTATCGATTTACCATTCCAGCCTCGTTGGGGATTTACGACCCGGGAAAACTCTATACTACTTCTCGGTATCATTGACTCTGCTCCTAGACTATCCTTACTATATATTTGATATTTTATTATATTATATGTATTTTAAGGTATAGTCTGAGCCGATCATAGTTAATAAATAAATAAATAAAAAATAAAAAAAAATATATATAAAGGGGAAATCGGCCAAAAAGAAAGGAAGAGAAAAAAAAGAAAACAAATCATACTCTAATTAAAATTGGTAAAAGATATCTATCCTAAACCTTTTTGTAAACCTTATAAATACCAAAAACCCTTCCCCCCCTTATTTTTAATTGTCCCAGTCGAATTTTATCAAAGGAGGAAGAAGAAAATTTTTTTTTTTTAAGTTTGGTGATTTTTGTGTTTATGATTCAAAGATTTAAGGTATAAATTATATCTTTGATAATTATCATTAAAAACATGTAATAATAATTATGATGGAAATTAGGTTTGCCATAAAATCTGTAATTAATGATATAATAAACAATGTTATAATGATTAGGGGTATTTTTGTTTTTTTTTTGTTTTTTTTTTTTTTTTTTAATTAGGATCAAATGGGTGTATTCGTTAGGGTTTAGATCGTGTTAGAATTTTGATTTCGTTTAGGGCAGAATTTAGGGCTGTGTTGTTCGGCTGTCTATAACGTAGCTCAGAGAGTCTAGTTTCCAAAACATCCGGCCTAGAAAGTTTTAAGATCGGGAATTCAGTCAAACGTTGGTTGCAAGAAAAGTTGTCAAAGAAGTAAATACGAGTCAGATTTAGGTCAGATGACGAGGTAAAAAACCCCCACATAAAATTCGAATTTAGCTTAGCCCTTCTACATGAGTTTAGTTCTATGTGTCTATTAGAAATTACCCAAAGGAGAGCTTCTGATTTGGAGTCTAAGTATGGTTTTTAGGTCCAAACTTTTTAGTGTGCAAACAGATCCGAATTGGGACTGTTTTTGAAGTTTTGATTATTTCATAGAGTTACTTTGTGCATGTAAATGGCTCTTGGAATCATGAGGTAGTTAATTGATATTTAACCTGTGATTTTTGGTAGAATTTATAAAGCTCAGTAGGTTTGGTTTAGAAAATGGTAAAGTGAGGTCAAAATTTTACGTTTTTGGGTAAATTGTATGACTTTGAAATAATGTGTAAACGAATTGGTTAATGTCGGGCATGGTGTCGGGGTGACCCATGAGGGTAACTAAACACCTTAGACATCCATAATATGATTGTTACATGTGTTTAAGCTTTTGGCTTAGTAGCGTGTAACACGAGTTATTTTGTTGTTTAGATTTGTGCTAGTTATTTATGAAGCTATTTGTTGGAATCTTTTGGAAAGCTACGCAAAGGTGAGTTTCATAGCCCCTTTTTATCATGTTATTTTGGGGTGAGAATGATGCTTGTTGTCGTGTTAAAAAGTTTTTAAGCTTGTTGTAGTTCTATGCATTAGATCGTAGGCACGTTCCGTCCTATTGTGTTGCGATATGATATGTTTGGTATTGTGGATCCCAATATGAAAAACAAGGTATGACGGTGGCAAGACTGCATGAGCTAATATGAGGCCATGTAGCGCACATATGTAGTTGATATGATTGTGTATCGTGGGCATGTTCCGTCCTGTTGTTGTTAATTGTTGTCATGAATTGTTTTAGTAATTGCAGCAGCTAATTGAAAGTTTATTTTGGGATATTGTTGTATGTCGTAAACCTATGATTCTCGCTCAACTTTATGTTGATGTTTTAAGTATTATTTTCAGGTGAGCTTAATGGTGCTAAGATAAAGCGAAGTGGCTAGAAGAGACCGTAGGATGCTTGGAGTATATTTATGCTTTATGTTTGAATAAATGCTTTTTCATGAATTGTTTAGATTATGTTTTTGCATGTCATTTATTGACGAGACCTCTTTCTCATTAATAATGAAACCATTAGGTTTTGGGTATTGTTATGACACTTTGTGTCTTTGCTTTACTTTAGTCTTCATTTTAGTATTCTCTATATAGACACCATGTGTTGTGATGATATCCATTCTTGTTTACGCCTCATGTTTCCGCCTTGGCGGGGTGTGACAGATTGGTATCAGAGCCTTTAGTTATAGAGAACTAGGTGGTTGAGCCTAGACTATAGCTTAAGGGTCCCTTATATAGTTGCATTTTAGGGCATAAGTGTTTGTGTACGTATATACCGTATGTTCCCGCTACCTAAAAGCTTTGAATTTTTTTTCTATTTTGAATTACTACTATATAATATGAAATATATACTTTTTCATTATGAGGATCTAATAGTATATACCCTTTTGTTATTGTTTTAGTCATGTCTTCCCCTACCCCTAGGAGATATCATTGGAAGATTGTTTACCTCACTAGACCCGTAGAGTTGGGTGACTTTTAAGAGAGAAAAGTCAAACCCAAGCGAGGCCCAACATAAGTTTATTTCATTTTCTACCTCGATGCGTTGCTATAATCGAGGATTGCTTTTATATTTTGGGTCACGATGTGACTTCTGTTTCGTTTGGTCGATTGGGATTTTATGGTTCGTTAGATGGATTATCATGTTTGAGTTATAGTTGAGTTATTATTAAGTGCTATTTGGTAGATGTGTGTTATCATTGAGATGTGTGATCTAAAAAGTAAGTACACATGTGAAAAAGGCCCAATTAAAATTTTGGTCGCGAACAGCAACACACACGTGGACTTGTGACTTTGATTGCATTGATCATTGTTGCTTGTATGTATTATGTAAGGATGTAAGTCTGGATAGTTGTGTAGATGGTAGTGTAGATGTGATGTGAGATCCTGTTGAGGATGGTTGTGTGGTTAGAGAATTCCTCTTAACCGATTGGGCGATTATATTAGGTTGGGTTGCGTAGATGGTAAGGTTCCCTTTCATCTATCGTTTGCGGATACATCGGATACTTGTTGGTATTGTCGTCGCGATTCTTAAGTTGGTTCGTTAGCTCGTTGTTCGTTGCGATATCCAACGCTCGTGTTGGTATTCTAGGGTGTTATCATAGAACTGGTGTTCTATGTTCTCCGTTCGGCGTTTTGATTGTTTTTCTTTGTCTAAAGGTGATGATACTTTTTGGTTTGGTTCTAAGAACGTTGGTATGGATGAGTCCTTATGGTTTGTTTGGTTTGCAAGAGTTCTTGTCGTGTTCGTTTTCAAGTAAATTAATATTCTGGTATTGGAATTCTTAAGGTATTTTGGGAGTCTATTTTGCTATCATGATGTTTTTTTTGTTGTGAGTCATAAATTCCATTTGAAAGTAAGTTTGTTGTAGTCGATACCATATTCTTTAAGTGTTAAAAACTTCTTTAAAAAAATTATATAAATAAAATGCAACACATTTTTTTTTAAATCATCTTTTGATTTCTTTTATGAAAACCATAATTAAAATAAGTTTATGAAAATTTTATTTAAATTTATTTTTACACTTAAAATTATTTGCATTATTAACTAAGGTGATTCTATTGTTTTAAAATGATTGGTATAAGGTTATGAGGGAAAGTTTCATTGGGTAAAAATTGGTTTTGGTACAAAGGTTCTTAATCTTTTAATTAATGGGTCGTGGTACGTGGTATTATTCGTTGGGGGTGTTTCTAGCAATCGTTGATGTGTTTGGTTAGGTTCGGAGTAAGTTCTTCTTGCGACGTTTACCTTCGGTTGATTTTTTTTTATTTTTGTAATGTGTGATTTTTGGCGTCAATACAATTGGTGCATGTGAAGTTTGAATTTTCATCATGGCGTGGTGATAGATGTTGATGTTTGGACGTATCTTTATAGGTTTGTGCGATTGATTAGTAGCGAAGGGAATGGAATTATTCGCGATCCCAGTTAGTATTAGAGAATTTCTCATTTTTATTTTGTTTAGTACCTCTTAGTTATGAGAGTGGTTGATGTAGTCTGGAGAGATTGGTTGTTGAGGACATAAGGTGGATGGTTATGCAACATGTAGGTTGTTAAAATGCCTTGGTAATTTGGAGAGTGCTTATGGTTCGTGTGAATACAAACTAAGAGGATACGAGGTCTCGTAGGAGTACCAAGGAAGATGAGTTGAGATTATGTGATATCTTTGTAGTATGTGAGCCCTCTAAAGTGTTCCTAAGGAATTAGTAGGTTTTACCCCTCGTCGTAGAATAGGATTTCGTATGGAATTAGTACAAGGAGCGACGCCGATTTGCGAAGGCTCGTGTCGTTTGACGTCTTTAGAAAGGCAAGAGGTCTGGAATGATTGCAGGAGTTGCAAGGTGAGGGTTGGTTCGAATGGTAACTTGTTGTGGGAAGCGTCTGTATTGCTTGGTAGGAAGAAAGGTGGGTAGTTTGGAATGTGCATAAATTATCTCGAGAAGAGCGAGATAGAAAATTCGTATGTGATGTCACCAATGGAGGGTGCACGGGGATGACGTAGCTAAGACTGTTTTTAGGATGCGTAATGGACACGTTGAAGTTTACGGCTATGCCTTTTGGGTTAACCAATGCACCAGCGGTTTTGTGGTGTTAATGTGCGCGGTGTGCATGGCCTATTAGGATGATCCGTTCAGCTACACCTTAAAATATATACAATATATAAAATTATCAAATTTATAGTAAGAATAGTCTTTAAGCAGGTTCTATGATACGAGTAGTAGTATGGAGTTTTCCCGGGTCGTAAATCCCCAACGAGGCTGGGAATGGTAAAACGATACGAATGAAATTGATGATTTGATTCGAGAATCAATTTGATTTTGATTTTTAAATAGTTAAACTAAATTTAATTAATGAAAACGAAAATTATTTACGGGAAGCAAGCAATGAGTATTGGGATACCTTAATTAAAACTACTGTGGGAGAGAAATAGTTTATGATAAATACCTAACTACGGGAGCTATGAACAGTGTAATGGGAATTCCATAAAATCTACGGTGAATACTTAGGCTAAAAATGATTGACTAAAATAACTTAAAATTACATTAACTAAATTCAATATTTGCATTATAGACTATCGGGAAATGAAATAGCAAGCCTAAACTATAAATAATAAAAATAAAGTCCTAAATTAATTTTAAAATTTTAAAAAATCAAAAAAATATTCTAACTTAATGAAAATGTAAAATTTCAAAACGGAGTTCGAAAACGAACAAAAACGGTAAGAACGAAAAATCCGGCTGTAAGGCCCGGAAATGAAATTTTTAGCAAAATTACCCTACATAGTTTTTTATATTTTTAATATAAAAAATACCTGATTAAATTAAAATTTTATTAAAAGAAATAATATTTTTTTTTGTTATTTTTGTATTTTTTTATGATTTTTTAAGATTTAAAAACTAATAAAACTAATTAAATAGAAAAGACAGAAAATAATATTAAAAAAATCTGAAAAAATCAAATTAATTAAATGAAAAAGTTGAGAATCTAAAAAATATAAAAAGCCCTAAAAGTTTTGTAGATTTATATGAATTAAACTAATTAAATTAACCTAAACTAAATTAAAATTAAATTAATTACTTATCTGGCTGCTAACTACAAGGACTTACAGTGTAAGGCATTTAGACTAACGAGGTAACAGGCCTAACTAACAATAGGGACTAACAAAGGTGACTACAAAAGATAAAATTACACATTGGTCCTGAGGAGAAGCTCGTTTCAAGATATCCAAAAGTGCTTATTAGCAAAAAGCTATAAATGCAAGATTTTAAGGGGGGCTTGAGGGGAGCAATTGTTCATAAAAAGCACTTAGCTTAATCTAACTGAATATGCTAAAAAAAATGAGCTTTTGTGGTGCAGAGCTTAATAAGCTTATGAGCTTTATTTTGCTTCTTTTGGGATTTTAAGCTAGCAAATAAGCTTAAAAAATATGGGGGCGTGGGGACAGATAAATAGGGAAAAGGGAATCCTAAATATAAGCTATGGTAGTCTAATAAGCCCTAAAATAAGCTGTCCTATATTTAAGCTTAAATTGACAGTTTATAAAAAAAAAGAGAAAAGGCTACTTTAAGCTACTTTTAAGCTAATCTAGAAAGGGAGATAAGCTATACTACTTTGGGAGCTTAAAGAACAATTATTAAGCTACAATAAAAAGCTAAAACACCTAAGTGCTTAATAGATAAATAAGCTGGAAAAAGGTGCTGAACTTTGGTGCTCAGCACCAGGGGACAAACAGCAGTGGTGATTGGCTCTTTTTGGGCTTATCTAATAAGCTCTTATGAGCTTTTTGGCCAATACAAAGCACAAACAGATTAAAAAGGTTCTCCAATGAGCTTATTTTCAAAACTTGGGGGCCTAAAAAACAATAAAAGTTGCTGAATTTTGGGTTTAAAATTGGTTACTTTCAAAAATTATTCAAAGCTTAAAATTTGACTTATGTTGTCAAGGTAAAAGGGCAGCAACAAAGGCTTGGTAAATGGCTAGAAAAAACTCAAATAAGCACAACAAAGTGTGCTTAAGCTGTCTACACAGCTTGAGTACTTTAGGCTCAATTTTGCTTATTCAAATTTTGACAAAGGACAAAAGACACTTAAAAATTTATTCTTACACTAAAAGCTATGATTAAAAAGGCTTAATAAAGCCTACACACTCAGCCAAAAGTGGCTGAGTGCACTTGACCCATAACAAACTCAGAATCACCCATTTTGACCATATACCAAACACCCCCTTATTTTCTAAAAATCAATAATTAACTGTTTTTGGTAAAAAGAAAGCTTAACTTATCTGCTTATGAGTTAGGTTTAACCATTTCAACATATGTTTAACAAGAATTAACAGGTTTGAAAGGCTAAATTTGAACCTTCAACTTTTAACAGTAATACAAGAATTTCAAAAGTAAATTTGCAAATTTTTCATTAATAATAAGAGATTACAAAAACAACTGAATGCTTAAAGTATAATCTTAATTAAAAGTTAATAAAAGAAAACTAGTAAAAAAAAGGTGTGGTTCTTGGCTGTGTGTGTCTTTTCTTTTATATCAGCCCTCTTTGCTTGCTTCTTCTTCTTGTTGTGTTTGTTGTGTGTGTACAAAACCTCAGCATCAATCCTAGCCCTTAGATTAGAGTTGTGTTTCTTTTTGATCACAATCCGCCATTGATTTTTCTTGGGTTATGGGGGATTGCCAACCTAGCATCTAATTAGGGTTAGTGGGAGGTGGGAATGGCATTAACCGGGTTGTAGAAGGGTTGGGTAAAAGGGTTAGGCTGGTCATGTGATGGTGGGGGGTTCAAGGGAGTTGGCGGGAAAGCTTTGGGAGGGGTGAGCTGTTATTGGTTCACAGGTTTTTGAAGGTTTCAAGTGCCCAAAAAGAACCCCTCGGGTTTCATTTACTTGTCACTCTTTTCTTTCTTTTATTTTTAGTTATACACGAGTTTGGAAAGTGGCAATTTGGGCCCTTGTGTTTTATTAAAAGGTTTTAAAGAAAGAAAGAAACAATGGCAGAATTGGTCCCTGCCTTTTATAAAGAGAAAACATTTTGTAAATTTGCAAATTCAGTCCTTCTCTTTTTTAAAACACTTTTCCTTTATAAAACATTTTCAAAATTGACAATTTCAGTCCCTGAGGTTTTATAAAAAATTGTTTTGGGCCAGGGTCTGGGCTTGGGTTATGTATTGGGCCCAACTGGGTGTGCTTGGGCCCAATAAGGGTTTGTGGGCTTGTATTGGGCCCAATTAAGTGTGTCTGGGCCCAATAAGGTTTAGGCTTATGTTATTGGGCTTTTTAAGGCCCAATAAGGTTTGGGTGGGTTTTGTGTGTACAATGGCTGAGATTGGCTTGTTCAAGGGCTAGGATCGGGCCTTCAAAGTCTTCATAGTCTCTGTCAATTGCACACAAATGGGCTGTTGTCATTGATTGAGGGCCCATTTGGTCTTCACAGTCTTCATCAATATACTATTGGGCTTTCCCGGCCCATCAGATGGGTTGAGATTGCAACCAATAGTATTCTTCAATTACGGCTCCGGTTTTGACTGTTAATTTGTTGAGTTGACTTTGACTTTGACTTTTCTGGTCTTTGGCTTTGCTTTGGCCTTGTCCTTACAGCTTTTCCATTCGTGTCTGGTTTTGTTCTTTTTTTTTGCGTTGTTTTCTGTCTTTTTGGTGTGATTCCTTTACCTGCCACCAATACAAGTGTAAAACAAACATATCTTTGGCAGTTTCTGTCTGTTTTTGGTCATTTAAGTCCGTTTTTAATGGAAAAAGGTATGTGTATTTAAGCACATACCAGTCTGCCAAAAGGCAGGTTACATTGTCTGATTCTAGTGCTGAGGCAGAATTTCAAGGTGTTGCGAATGTTGTTGCTGAGATTGCGTGGATTCAAAATTTATTGCTTGAATTTCACACTCCTCTCTCTACTGCTACTCTTGTCTATTGTGATAATGTGAGTGTTGTGTATCTGTCTACTAATCATGTGCAGCATCAGCGTACTAAACACATCGAGATTGATATTCATTTTGTCCGAGAATATGTTGCTTCCGGTCAGGTTCGTGTGCTTCATGTCCCTTCCAGATTTCAGTATGCAGATATTTTTACTAAGGGTCTCCTCACAGCTTTATTTCTTGAGTTTCGCTCCAGTCTGAACGTCCGAAGATCTCTCGCTCACACTGAAGGGGAGTATTAGCCTTGTATAAATCAAGTCAACGTTCAACAATAAAAGTCAAGAGTCAATAATCATCATCCAAGTCAAGTCAAGACATTTATTAGTATTTATTAGTCATTAATTTGTATTGGGCTCAAGCCCATGGTAACGATTCTAGAATGTTCTCTTATATCCTATATATATGATAGTTGTTATCAATTGAAGGCAAGCAAATCAATTAGCCTTCAATGGTGAATTATCATATTCTAATAAAACCTAGGGTGTGTTTTTTTTCTTATGAATTAAATGGCTTTAAGATGATGATTTTATTTAGCTTTTTTGAGCATCTTCAATGTTATGGTTTTTCAAAAGCTTTTTACTATTATAAATTTTTTTAATGACTTTCTTGCATTGTATAACAAAGTTTACACTACAGTTTTTTAGAAAGACTTGTAAAACTCTTACCGTTTAAAGCCTTGTACTAAAAGAATATTTTTATAGGGCTTCTTACCCTAGTAAATATATTACTCAAAAAACTGATAAGTACATGAATGCGGCTGAGTACCGCATTGATTGACAAAGACAACGCACTCAAATGCAAAAACTAAAGGCTGAACCTTTATAGAGGTTTATAATAATGAGTAGTCATCTTAAATCATAAATTCATAAACCTTTTTTTGGTATAAACTTTTTTTTACTATGCATAAATTTCTTAAAGCTTTATAAAACCTTATTAAACATAAAAATATTAAATTTAGAAGAGCTCTAAGATATTATACCTTTTCATTCCACATAAGCATGAAACACATTTTCATTATCTATAGTTTATATTACTTATAAAACAAAAACATCATTCTCTCTTCATTAATGCACAAAAAAATTTAAGTAATACAACTTATTAAGCTTATGGTACAATCTTTAAATGCAACTTGGTTTTAAATAACACATATCATAAAGCTTATGATACAATCATTAGATGCACAAAACTTATATAGTTGTTAAGTAATGCAAGTTTTAATGTTATATATACAACTATTTAATGCATCAATGCACACATATAATTAATGTTATAATTAATGCTATTATAAAATATCTCATCACTCCAAAGTACAATTAATATAATACATGGTACAAACCAAACAAGCTATTAATCAATAATACCAGATAATCTTTCTTCTAAGCATTTGTCAAACCCGCAAGCCAAACCGGTGTCTTAGCTTTTTCATACAATGAACGCGAAAATTGATCATCCGATTGTACTGATTTTATAAATTTTCTAAAAAATTTATTTATATATTTATTTTAACCCCAATTTATTTCTTACATAATTAATTACATTAAACATCTTATGTTAAGAACACTTTTTTTATTTTAATCATTATATGACAATATGGCTCGAAAAACATTTATTAATTAAGTTTTCCCGGTTTATTATGAATCTTTTGGGAAACGCAAAAATATAAAAAAGGTGTATTAAACGAAAACAAAAAATGTGAATGTCACGTGTATCTAAAACAAACTTTTAGAGAATCAAACATACTTCAAAACGCGATTTTTGTATGCATAATACAAAACGACACACATCGGTTTATCATTTCTCGCCACGACAACCGCTTTGGTACTAGCAATGCTACAGTACCTGCTATTATTATATGAAACATGTTGCTCATAGTCTCATACATAAAGTTATCTAGCATAAAAATCTAGCTATCTGTAAAGCTATTATAACGGAAAACGATGATCGGAAAAATTGTTCGACAGAAATCATGATTGCAGGGTACCCGCCGCTGCAACGCGCGGGTACCCTGCTAGTGGTTAATAAAATGATAGACCTCTTCATCTTTTCTTAGATTTTTTTATAAACTACCATAGGGATGTTTTTAATTTATTATAATTATTATTTTTATTTTTATTATATCTTTATTTAAATTTTAATTTATAATTTATTAAAATATTTATATTATTTATTTTACTTTTATTATTATATATAAATGTATATATATTATAATTAAATTTTATTATAAATATTATTAAAATATTAAAATTTTTTAAATTATATATTATTTAATTATAAATATATTTATTTTTATATTTTAATATATTTTAATAAAAAAAATAATATTTATAATATTTTTTTATAAAATTAAATATTTAAATTAATATATTAATTATTTTTTAAAATTTATTTTTTATTATATATAAAAAATTATTATAAATTTCTATAATTAAAAAATATAATAATATTAATTTTTTATTAATATTTAATTATAATATATTTAATAAATAGAAATATTTTTAATATATATTTTATTATTATTATATTAAATATTATGTTAAATATTATTAATAATTATTTAATTAAATAATATTATATTTATTTTATAATTTTTTATTTTTTTATTTTAACTTTCAATACATTTATATATTTATTATTTAATATATTTAAAATTATATTTATATAATAATTATTATTAAAAGATTATATTAAAAATAATTATACTTTAAATTAAATTTAAATAATTAAATTATTATTTATTTATTTTATTCTATATATAATTATTATATTTTATTTATATATATTATTATAATTTATATTTTTTTTATTATAATATATATTTTTATATAAATTATTTATAATTATTAAAAATATTAAATAATAAATTAATAATTTTAAATTAATTTATATAAATTTTAATTTAATAATTAATTTAAATTAAATGTATATTTTTTATAATATTTATACTATATTTATATATAATAAAAATATATTTATTTTATTTTATTTTTAATTAATATTATTTATATATATATAATTTATATTTAATTTTATATTAAATAATTATTAATACAAGTCTAATAAATTTTATTATATTTATATAAATATATAATTATTAAATAATTTAAATTATAAAATTATTTTATTTTATATTATTTTTTTAACTTTTTATTTTTATATTATAATTATAATATATATTTTTTATTTTAATATATATTATAATTACTATTTATATAACAGATTATATATATAATTATATATTTTAATATTATTATAAATATATTAATTTTATAATATTTTATTTTTACTCTTATTATAATTATTTAATATTAATAATTTATATAAAATATTAAATATATTTTTTTTTATAAATATATTATTATTTATTACTATTTATATATTAAAATATTTAAAATATATATATTTATATTATAATTATAAATTTAGAAATTATATTATTTATATATTCTTATGTTTATTTTATTTTATTAATTAATAAATTATTATTTTATTATAATATTTTTTATTATATATATAAATTTACTAATTTTTAAATTTAATTTTTAATTTAAAAATTTATATATAAATTATTTTATTTTTTTTTATTTATTTTTTTTTAATATTATATTTTTTTATATATTTTTAATAATTTATAATTTTATATAATATATTATATTATTTTATAGTTTATATATTTATTAATATTATTTTAATTATTTATAATATTATATTATATATTTTATTAATTTATATTATTTAACTATTAATATTTTTTTACTTTATTAAATTACTACTTATAATTATAATAAAATATTAAAAAGTTTACATTATTCACTTTTATGTATTTATATAATTAATTTTTTTTTATAATTTTTATAATTTATTATTTCTATATTAAAACTATTTATACCTATATATTTTAAATATTTTCTATTAATATTTTTAAACTATTTAAATTTATAAAGATATTTTTTATTTAACTACATGAACCGACATATCGATTCCATGAAACTAAAACAAGGTGTAGACACAAAATAAATAGAAACATAAGCCCGAAACCTACGCCTAACAGAAACATACTATGTTGTGGTGTTAGGGTCTTCAACAAACACACCACTAATGTTCCAAGTGTCCAAGAGCATAACCACTGAACTCATCTTCTTAAATCAAAAAGTAAGCAACTTTAATCTTACATTGTGAACAATAATGTCTCGAACTTGTGCCACAGTCCTACTCTAATTCTGAAATAAGCAAAGGTTTCTCTCCTTCCAAACGAAATAAGCCATCGCAACAAGCACCAAACGAGCAACTACACTAACACGGATCTTTTAGTTGATAACGGCTTGATCCAATCAACAATATCATCCCAAATTGGACCTATGCCATCCATATCATCTCTAAAACGAACCAAGGACCATACCTGCGAAAGAAATAAGCACTCCAAAAATAAATGGTTATGCGAGTTCGGGACAAGCTTGCAAACAAGACATGGAAACATGTTTAATTTGTTGGCGTCGTCAACGTCCCATTGTCTCAACATGTCGTGGGTCTTTAACCTCTTCCTCATAATAAGACACATTAGAAAAGCACACCAAGTAATACAATTAGGAAACCAAACGATAGCAGCCCAATTTACTTCATTACCTTTAGGCCGAATGACGTCCTAAACAGAAAACTGCTTCTCATTGCCATGCAAATCTTACTGTACTAACCGGTCTTCGCAATCATGACTAAGAGCACGAACCATGCAATTATACAAAACCTGAGCCCTAATATACCAAGATAAAGGCCACGCCCATCCTCCATAAAAAATAATATCAAAAACTGCATTAGATAACAAGAAACCTTCGTTTGCAATAAGACGAGGAGTAATATGTGAAATCAGAGGACGTGTTTCAGACCAAATATCAAACCAAGTTGAGGTTCTCATACCTTTACCAAACACGTACCATATGAAAAGCCTAACTAGATTACGTAAATAAAGGATTTCCTCCATCCCCAAGTCATTCTCGATCGAGGAGGCACATTCCAAAAGTTCCAACCTTAGGAATAAACCCAACAAACCCAAAGGGAGTCTTTACACGTACTAATATGCCATAAATTTTTAGTGATTAAAGCAATATTAAACGACTCAAGACTTTTAATACCTAGACCACCCTCTTATTTTAGGAGACACACAATATTCCATGCCACTTTTGGTTTACCCCTCTTGATGTGTTTCAAAAGCTTTAAATTTTTAATGACTGAAAATACCAATTTTATTATAGGGAAACCCACGGGTAAAAGTATAACCCACGTATGTAGTATAATCTTTTTAGGTAAGACCAGGTCATTAGTAGTGGTAATGATTAAGACCTCGAAGATGGAATTTTTAACTTATAAAAAGGATTTCTCGTCAGAAAACGTTTTCACAAATTAACTTAATTAACTTAAGACTTATATTTAGTTGGCTAGACCAGATGTGTCACTCAAATGATCCAGTTACTTATTATATCAAAGCTTATTTTGTTTATCAATTTACTAAAGTGGATTTCTCGACACAGACGATAAAGACCATAGGCAAATCCTTAAAACCATATAGATCATAACGGGTCTTTCGACCTATACCGATACGATTATATAATCTAAGTTGATAAGCAAAACCGACAAGATAAGATATAATATGGTTGCAACATAAGCTTGAGATTAATGGGACCACAATCATACTAAACACTTATTCATTATCATAACTTCACCAAGCATTCATGAGAGAATTAGCCTCTCATGGCTATGTAGTTCATAACATAACTTGATTTAACAAGAAACTTTATTATTTCAATAAACTAAGATGATATTCTTCTTCGTTCTTGGTTGTTTGATCTTGAATCTTCAAAAGGTATGGTGTTTATGGTTTAGGAAAAGGTTGGGAAGGTTTAGAACTTTATAAGGGAGAGGAATTGTGTGTGAGATGAGAGAAGTGTATGAAAGGAATGATTTGATTGATTGATGAAAATATGTGAGAATTTTGGCTCTATTTATAGGCTAATTTTCGGGTAGAAGTGCGTTGCACAAAATAAAATTACGCGGCGCACTTGGTGTGTTAATGCGCCAGTATTTATTACTTTATTTAATTTTCGTAGCCAGATGGGAAGTGCGGCACACAAAGTAATTTGTGCAGCGTACTTGGGGAGTTAATGCACTATTTTGATCGAGTCTTTAATTCTTTGACTTTGAGGAGAAGTGCGGCGCACATTGGGTAAGTACGGCGCACATTTGCACTTTTCAGCTTGAGACTTTATCTTTTTTTGTATCTTGATTTCCGAAATGTATAAGTACTTGATCTTTGTTTAATTTGAGCTCGGGATGTCTTCAAGTGAACCTGCAAGTATTTCATGCTATTAAGTATCGAAAGTTCACAAGAAATGATAAAATATGTATAAATAACGCCACCGAAAACATGTATAATTTAGGCATTATCAAATCCCTCCACACTTAGCTATTGCTTGCCCTCAAGCAATCAAAACGAGAAAATAAGATCATTTATCCTGACATGGAGAAAATTTGGATTTTTAGTAAGAGTTAGCATATTGATTAATTTTTCAGGCATAGACATATAACAAAGCACCTCACAGGGGAATGTGTTTGATTTTTATTTCACTTGAGCCACTCAGATAGGGTTTATATTTTTGTGAAGACACTCAATTTGCACAAGCATAATCTAGACAGCTACCATATGCTTGTACTTGACACATAAACATGACTGAAGGGCGGAACTTGATACTGATGAGGGATAATAGCATATACAAATCTTCATGTGCCCATAAGTCTTTATTTTCTTTGACACTACACTATAAAATATATATATATAATATATACATTATATTTATATATATATATATATATAAATAATATATCTATATATATATAGTCTCCTTTTTTATGATATTAAGCTGGCACAGAACTATCTTCTTCTACCTTACAACTTTAAAATTCTTTAACACGTGGTACTTCAATAACTTAGCACTAAAAGGAGTGCTTGTTTGCTATGGACACTTGTTCAGCAACTTAGCACTAAAGGGAGTGCTTGCAAGAATAGGAACTTGCGGGATTAATTTTACCTCATAACATATGATTAATCAGGCTTCGGTCTAGTAAATGATGATCAAGCACAAGTTCTAGAGCTTCTAAATTACCGGCTCACTCAAATATAATAATCAACCAATACCACTGTTCTAGAAAAGGCGACAAATTACAAATACACAGCCGTAACGACGGATGAGACACTTGCAATTGCATTCAAACTTTAACTCGAACAGGCTAAAGGCATCAATTATCTTAGGTACTAAAGGTGGATACCCGAATATATTCTAAGGCTTATAATTCTCACAATTTAGTGGACTAGGTTGTGCTAGTTATAATGTCAATCCCGGTGGATTTGCCTTACTAAGAGCATTTTTATATTGAAAGCATATATTAATTTTGAGATTTGCATTAAAAATTTTGGCAGGGCAAACATGGAAGGATATGATTAATTTTTCCCATTTGGCTCCCCTCCACACTTAAGTTGAACATTGCCCTCAATGTGATAACTGATAAACTAGAGAATAGGGAAAATTAAGGGAAAACGATACTTTCCGAGGCATAGAGATATATAGCTGCGAGATAGCTATCCTTGAGCATACTTCATAATTTTCCAGCAGCCTATATTACCTGTATAAAAGTAAAAACACAAAAGTACAAAAAAATTTTTTTTAGGTTTTTTTATATAGAAAAACAAATAAAGGATACGAATGGAGTTGAATGGAGGAGGGACTCCTCCACACTAAAGTAAAGCACGGGTTGCCTCCTGAGAAGCGTTTAATTTTTAAGAGAGTCGTTAGCTAGACTCCTGCTTTTGGAGTTCATTCTTTGGGAAAGAAGGGAGTGACTGCTTCCCTTTGGTCATTATAATCTTCTTCTTCATGGTATAGTTTGAGTCGATGGCCATTAACAATAAACGTCTTTCCATCTTTTCCATATAGTTCAACATATCTAGATGGATATTGATATTTTACTACGTATGGTCCTAGCCAGTGAGATCGGAGTTTCGGTTGTTTGAATTTATAATTTGAGTGAAAAAGCAGAACCTTGTTTCCGTGTTTGAATTATTTTCTTATTCTTAGTTTCCTATCGTGCCAGACTTTGGTTCTTGCCTTGTATAGACGAGAGTTTTTACAGGCTTGGTGTCTAAGTTCGTTTAACTCGTGTAACTGAAATATTTGTTTTTCTCCAGGAACGATGAGATCAGGATTGCAATTCTTAAGTGCCCAGTATGCACTGTGTTCAATTTCAAATGGCAGGTGACAATTTTTTCCATATATGAGTTTGTACGGTGTTGTACCAGTTGGTGTTTTGTAAGAAGTGCGAAAAGCCCACGGAGCGTCATCAAGTTTTCTTGACCAAATAGCAAGATTGTCTTTAACAGTCTTTTCAAGAATTCTTTTGAGGGCTCTGTTTGTGTTTTCAACTTGACCACTTGTTTGAGGGTGGTATGATGTAGATAAACGGTAACTAACTCCATATCTCTTCATACTTTTTTCCATTATCTTGTTACAGAAGTGAGTACCTCGGTCGCTTATTAGAGCTTTGGGCATTCCGAATCGACATAATAGTTTCTTTAGAAAAGTAATAACAACTCGGGCATCATTGGTTGGTAAAGCTTGAGCTTCGGCCCATTTAGATACATAATCGACAGCGACAAGAATGTATACAAACTTATGTGATTTTGGGAATGGTCCCATAAAGTCGATACCCCATACATTAAAAATTTCACATACTTGAATGTTGGTTAAGGGAATCTCATCACGTTTTGATATATTTCCTATCTTTTGGCATGCTTCGCAAAGGCGAACTAGAGTATGAGCTTCTTTTATGATTGTTGGCCAGTAAAAACCTAAATCTAGGACCTTTTAGCGGTTATGTTTGGTCCATAATGTCCACCGGTTGGTTCGTGGTGACACTGATCTAAAATGGTTTGGGATTCTGGTCTAGATACACAGCGTCTGATCATACCGTTAGAACATACTTTGAAAGATAGGGTTCTTCCCAAAAGTAGTGTTTGAGGTCAGAGAATAATTTCTTCTTTTGTTGGTACGTCATCCCTTTTGGTATAATATCACCCACCAAATAGTTTGCAAAGTCTGCGAACCATGGTTCATCTCTGGTGTTAATGCGTCTTGTTTCTTAAACAGATGTTTAAGAGTTGAGTGATCAGTGTGAACAATAGTTTTTGATAGTATAAGATAGGATCTAAATTTGTCGAATGCAAAAACTACAGCCATAAGTTCTTTCTCGGTTATGGTGTATTTTTGTTGAGCTGGGTTGAGAGTTTTGCTTGCGAAGTAGATTGGGTGAAAGTTTTTACCATCTTTTTGACCTAAGACAGCTCCGACTGCGAAATTACTTGCATCACACATAAGTTCAAACGAAAGATTCCAGTTTAGGCTTACGATCATAGGAGCACATGTGAGTTTCTCTTTTAATAATTCGAATGCTTTTCGACATTCATCATTGAATTCGAATGGAGTATCTTTTTCAAGCAACTTAGTTAGAGGTCGGGCAATTTTTGAGAAATCTTTAATAAATCGTCGGTAAAAACCGGCATGTCCTAGAAAGTTTCTAACACCTTTCATGTTGGCAGGGGGTGGAAGTTTTGAGATTACATTGATTTTTGCTTTGTCGACTTCAAGTCCTGCGCCAGACACCTTGTGTCCAAGTACAATTCCTTCTTTGACCATGAAGTGACATTTTTCCTAATTAAGGACAAGATGAGCATCTTTACAATGCTGGAGCATTTTATCAAGGTTGTTGGTATGTGCTTAATTACACACACCTTTTTCCATTAAAAACGGACTTAAATGACCAAAAACAGACAGAAATTGCCAAATATATGTTTGTTTTGCATTTGTGTTGTGCAGCATGCACCTTTGAAATGTAGCTGGAGCATTACATAATCCGAAAGGCATTCGCCTATAAGCGTATGTACCGAAGGGACATGTGAATGTTGTTTTTTCTTGATCATTGGTTAGATAGGTGTAGGATCAAAAAAAAAGGTTCAGGTCATCACGTTATTTACGTTTTGTCATAGTGCACAATTGTATTAATTTAGTAAGCTCAATGGCCTGCACTGATGAGTATGAGCATAGAAAGCCTATGGAAAGCCCGGTTTATCTTTTGTATAAAATCCCTCTCCACACATGGAGAGGATGTTGGTTATTCATTATTTTCACATACTTAATGCATTTTTCTCTTATGTTTACTTTCTCTCTCTAAATGTTCATCCAACTACTCTCTCTCTAAAATCACCTCTTTTTCCCTTTCATGTTCTGTTATTAGATAAGTCTTCAATTTGGTATCTTAGGAGCCATCTAGATGTGCGTATGGGTGTGCTTAGTGTTTTTTGTTTTGTGTTTTACATTTGATTCGTGTTGTTTTCTTGCAAACCGTACGTCCTTTTTCCTATTTTTCTTTGTTTTCGAAGCTCCTCTATACACTAAAAGATCATTTACTTAGGTAAAGTTGATCTAATATCCTTGGATATAGGTGTATGTGCTTAGAATCATTAAAAAATATCATTTTTGTGTTCAAAACCTTTATAAAGACCAAAATCTTGATTTTAAAATTTTCGGCTTAAAAACCTTAAAGTTTCTATTTTTCTTGTTCCTATAGGGTTAGTAACACTAGTTGTACAAGCTTTTTTTGGCAAACATACCATCAAAAAAGTGTCTTTTTGTGTGTTTTAACATTTTAGGTTTCGAGTTAAGTATTCAACCGAAATGTCTCTGTAGTTTAGTGAGTAACCGATTTCTGAAAGCTTCTTAGTATCAATACGATCTACTATATTTTTTGTGGTAAACCGAACTACTAAGCTTTTGTATCAACCAAAATATACTGCTAGGTTTTAGTGTCTAACAGCAACTACGAAAGCTTGAGTTTCAAATCCCGTAAAACTATATTTTTAGTGCCTAACCGCACTGACTGAAGCTTAGTATCATCCGAACTACTAGATTTTGTGTTGGTAAGACGAAAACTATGTAAGTTAGTATCATCCGAATACATGTAATTTTTTAGTGGTATAACCTCGAACTATTGAAGTGTAGTATTCAACCGATCATTTAACTCATTTTCAAAATTATACGGTTTATCTCTTTGACTTGTAAAATCCCGTGAAAAACATTAGTTGTTTTCCGGTTTTGTCACGAATTGTAAAATCCGTGTGTTTCAAGATATTAAAACACTTAAACGGACAACTTAATTAAACACAAATTCTTTCTACCACCTTTCAGATCAAACATGTAATCTTTTTACATATAAATTTCTCAATGTGGACTCTTGCTGACAAAGCGGATTCTTTCGGGTGTACAATCGGTTCCACCTTATGTTGGAAAAGGATATGTTACGGAATCTTGGGAAAATGCAGAATGAAGCTATACATGATTAATAGACAAACATGGATGATGATCCTTGAATCCGTTGAAACATGGTTCCATTATTGGCCTTCGAGTGAGGAGATATGGATGGTGACTAGACCAAGAAATACTTTGAATGACTCTGCAGATGCTATTCAGCTGAGTGTGATGTCAAAAGCAACGAATATCATTCTCAATGGATTTTCTACCAGAGGTCTATGAACTTGTTTGCATTCAAGAATCGCAAGGAACATTTGGGATAAGAATTTCAACTTCATATGCCAAGGAACTTCATTGACGAAACAGGAAAGAAGTGTAAACAATATGATGAATTCGATTAGTTTGCTTATAAGAAGGGGGAAAACTATTAGTGATTTCTATGAGATATTCATCTGGCTACTCAAATGACATGAACTCTACAGTGAATTACTAGAACAATTCTTGTAAACACCTAATTTTGAATAACCTATCCTCTCAATGGAGCAAATTTGTGACCATGATGTCTAAACTAGTCTCGGGGTTTGCACACAACTACTACTCGATAATGCTTCATGCTTACTTGAGACAACAGAATTTTCATGCAATGATGTTCGTTTTATGCTATGAAACTGCAACTCAGATCCGCTTGCTTTGGTAGCAAAATACCATCAGAGGGACCCAGTCTCACCTTATCAAACTCATTTAGTATACTAATACCAAACTCTCTCAATTTCAACCTAAGTTTCACGATAGCAGTCCTCCACATTATGGTATCACCTTATTCTGTCTCTTCAATAATCAAACAATCAATCTATTCCATCACCTTTTTAATCAGACTATCCCTCTAATGAATATCTCTAATTATCAGTTCAACACAACGTTTATCTCCACCCAGTCATCCATCCCTCAATTGGATTTTGCTACCACAGTTAACCAACAACAACACACCTGAATTTTCCTCCAACTAGACTAAGGTTCTAACTGTTCTAGTGTTCAAGCAATAGTGTGACGATCCATTGTTGACTTCATTCATATGATGTCATTATATAGCTGTCGTCACATCTCGCTCTATCATTACTTTATCAATCAAAACCAGGCTAAGAAAATCGTTCAAAACCTAAGACCTACACTCCCACTAGTGAGTAGTTAGAAGCAAAATTCTGAGAAACAAAGGATGTTATTTGTTACACACTGCAAAGGGATGGAAACATGTTCTAATACAGTACTAAACCTAAAGAGGAAAAACGGAATGAATTCTTGGGTTTTAAGGATTATGTGTTGCTGGTAAAGCTCAGCAAATGGTTTAAATTCTACTTGAGGAAGAATAGCATTTTTTGCTAGATCGGAATTACAGAAGGTCAACCCAATACGCATCTGTATTACTCATAATGCTCTTATCAGTGTGTTTTGGATTTCATATGACTCTGATTGTGATGAACTATACACTACCAAAGTTTGTATTGGAAAATTTATCTCATTATGTTCAGATGCTCTCGTCTGAGGTACATAATCTCTGATAATTGTGTATAACATGTGATTAATCAAGGTGTTTGAGGTGATGCCGTCTTCTGAACTCGATGTCGAATGTTGTGAAACCATTCAGAGGTATGGAAGTAACCAGTGTATAGCAATTATATTCCTTAATTCTCAGTATGTGACAGACTTCACAACAGGAAGCTATTGAGAATTCTAACACATCTGCACACAAGATGCTTGATTTTAATCTGTGATAGAACAACTGAAAAGCCAAGTTATTAATTGCACCGAAGATAAATCTTTGAGACAACAAAAAGTGTCAATGATACTTTAACTGCTGAGCTGAAGATATAAAGAACAAGTTTTAAAGTTTTGAAAGAAGACAAAATGTTGAGTTTTAATGTGTAAGTTAAAACATGTAAAGATAACGTTTCAGATCATGTGGAACAAGTAAGTCGAGATTGATTGTCTTTAACAAAACTTTCTGAACATTTCAATAGAAAAGGGATATTTAAATGCAAAAGTTACTCTCTTAAAAACCTGATTAAGAAAGAAGAAGTATAGAATATTGACTTAGAGAAATTGCTTTAGAAGAAAGATCAAACAGCTAGGATAATATTGGTTTATAAAAGGATCAACAAGCCAAACGTTTCTCATATGTTGCGAAACCATATGTTTTGTCCATGATCATACCACTAAAAAGCTCCAGCGTTTTCAAAATCCTTTCTAGTGCATAAGGAAAGTCAAAAGTTGGAACCAAAGCGTTTATGATGGTAATGTCATTAAGAACACTAGTGCTATTGTGGACTCTGACTCCACAAACTGAAGTATCGACTGAACAAGCCTTTCTGGTCTCAAAAAATTCTATGAATTCTTCTGATCATAATCCTTCGTGTAGAACCCACCAAGTTGAGGTTTGCGAAAGAACTTCTAAGTCAGCCTCATCCATTACTTCCTACCACTCTCTTTCTTCGCGTCGTCTATATTAGATTTATCTTGACAATGGTAAATTCGATGTTTAAAGAAAACTTTATAAACCATCTTGCTAAGTTTGACGTGGTTGTCAAAGAAGAACCACTGTCCACAGCCATCACCGAGGGTTCGTGGGGGTTTGAACATACTCAAAAGCTTTTTTAGGGATGGAAATATTCCATTCTGTAAAAAGCTATGGAAGGACTTATTAATACATTCGATCAATATTTAATTAATGAACTTTCTGAGTCCGAATGTCTTTCTTCAAAGGAACTAGGTGTGAAAACATCGCTTAGAGTAAAAAACGTATAAAGTTAAAATGAATCAGTTTTAAATTGAAAAAAGAGACTTTGGAACAAGTTCCATTACAATGATTTAGTGAACTAATTTTGGGAATTCTTTGTTGGAAGAATGTTTTTATGTGAATGTGCTGTGAATAGTGAAATGTGTCTCAAAATTTGAGAATGAGCATTTCTCATCAAAAAGTATTTCATGAAAAAGAGACTTTTTGATAAATGTTTAGAATGTTATACCTACTCTTGAAAAAATAATGCATTTCTTTAGAAGTGATACTCAGCTTAATCAGGAAAAATTTTCAAAGGGCAATTCTGTTTCAAATCAAAGTGCATCTAAATTCTGATCAATATTTCTGAATTAAATGAATTGTAAGCTCAGTCGAAACCCAACTGCAACGAAAATAAAAGAAGAGAAAAATATGATGAATGTAAGCAACAACGATTAATTGAAAAAAGCCAAGTTATAAAATGAGATGTCGAAGAGAACCTAAGATGTGCTTAGAGAAAAATGCTTAGTCGAACGCACAATAAGAAACAAAACCATAACATAATAAGAAGAGAACATGACCTAATGAGGGGATCAACGCTAAAACACAACAATGAGACCAAAATGCAAAAAAAGGAAAAGCGACTAAAAACTCCAAGGGTTCTAACGCAAACGACAAGACAAAAAAATAAAAGCAACGCTTAATATAAAGAATGTCGACCCAAGTCAAAGATGAAGAAAAAGTGATCAAAATATATGCATAAAAGAGAATAATAGTACTTATCATCAATACAACGAGACAAAAAAAGAGAGAACAATTAAAAGAGAAAATAAGACGAAACAAAATGAGAATACAAAAAAGAATTAAAACAAGCAAAAGTGCCCCAAAACCAAAAAGCATCCCCAGAAATGAAGGAACTAAAAACAACTAACGAATTACAAAACAGAGAAAATGCAACTTAATTATCGAGATACAAAAAGTGAAGAGAAAGGATATAAGAGAAAGAGATTTTCTAAAGAGATAATAACGGAGGACAATCAAAGTTCGTCTGTAAGGAGAAGTAACACACAGAACAAAGAAAGGAAAGAGCACACTAAGAGAGAAAAAAGAAGAAGAGAAAAGAGACTAAAGAGACAACGATACCAACCATAACACCCCCCCTCCCCCCAAAAACAACGAGAAAGACGATAACCACAAGAGAAAATAGAACAACTGCAACGAGGAACCTCAACCAAGAGAAAAGAGACATCGAAGAGAAATAAAGAGGAAAAGACATTGCAAGAGAAAGACATTCACACAGAAGAGATCACAGAAGCAAAATCAAGAATAATCAAACCAAAGAGCAACGACTAAAAATGAATAGGAAGTTACCTCTAATAAGAAAAGAGTAATCTAAATCGAAAAGATGAAAAGACCCAAACATCAAACTTAAAGAGATCCTCCCACCATACAACATCCTCTCACCAAACCACCGCAGCCAGAGAATTCTAGATGCTCAATACAAAAAAAGCACACAAGAGACACTAACAATAAGAGCAAGGAATCATACATAAACTACATAACACCCATCAACTAAGCAAGTAAGGCAAAGAGAAAAAGGCACTTAATAAAAATGAGGTTTTTCCGTCAAGAGAAATAGACAACAGAGTCCCACACATAAAATCAATATCAACTATATCCCCCATCAACTCCACTTAAGAGAATAACCAAACGAAATTACAATGAGAAGAAATGAAAAATAGGTAACAATCCTCAAAAAGAGAAAACAACGAGCAACATCATACAAATATAATCAAGAGAATCTACAAAGAGAATACATAAAGAAACAGAACCCTAAGAGAAAAACCTCCAAACCCAAATAACTACCAATAATAAGCAAGTAATAAAAAAAAATAAAGAGAAAAATAATCAAGAGTATATATAAGAGAATCAAAGCAGGAGCAAGCAATAAGTGAGAAGAAAAAAGATCACAGTTAAAAAGCCAAACAAGCAAGTAATGAGAAACAACCCAAGCCAACATAAAGAAAATGCAAGCATAAGAGAAGAAAAACAGTGACGAAATCAGAAGAGACACAAATAACAAAATTGAGAATAACCAAATCAAACAGCTAAACCACACAAGAACGAGAACAACAAAACACAACAGAGACTAAAAAAAAAATACAAAACATAACAATCACACCTACAACAAGAGACAATCATAACAGAGTGCCAAGAGAAGGAGAAACCTTTAGAGAAAGAACAAGCACATTATAATACAATCGAAAAAACAAGCAAAGAGAAAGCAAAAGAAAGACCTAAGAGAAATAAGAGAATAGCACGAGAATACAAACGCAAATAAGTCAAAAGTTAAAACGAGTAATTAGAGAACAACTATGAGAAAGAAAGGTAAGAATGTCAAAACCACCACAGAGACGCAAGCCTTTCAAGAAACAACACACGCCAAGAAATAAGAGAATTCCAAGAGATAGTCAAGGCAAAAGAATCGTTCCCCCATCTCCTTCGACTTGTGGCTACATTAAGTCTCAACACTTACTAAGAGAACCACGTCATCCTTTCACACAGTCCACTCTCGCTTCACTCGTTCCCATACTCCTTTCACCTCCCCAAGTCACCTTCCTCATACAAGACTAACGAACATCACCAAGAAGCTTTTTAAGTAAGAGCAAGAGTAAGAGAGTAAGCAAAACGTAGACCGTAACATTTATCCAATTTAAGGTAAATAACAAAGAAAAGTAAGAGAATACTTTATAACCAAAACCATTATATAAATAATGTGAAACCACATAAAACAAGGATTAAAAAAAAAATGAAGAATGAGAAGATCAATACGAGGAAATGAAGTTAAGCAAACTTTAAGAAGACAAGAGATAAACGACCTAAAGAGGAAAAGAGAAAGAGATTAAAGTGAAGTTTTTGCATATCTTATAAGTTAAGAAAGGAGGATAAAGGCTATGAGTCCTAAAGAAATGTTAAGAGGAAAAAGTGTAAAGTAATAAAAAAGATTCAATAGAGAATATCAAAAAAGAGAGTAGCTAAAAAGAATCAAGTCACAATAAGGCAAGATTAGCTATAAGGAGAAATAGACATGGTCATATTGAAATGTTAAAAAGAGAATTAAATCTTTATGTGGAATCACGAATAATGGATACAGTCAAAAGGACATAGAAGAGAATTGAAACGATAAATATTGAATTGGAACCTGGGTGTCAATGCTTATTCTGAGAATTGAACATTTAAAATCAGACCTATAAGCTACTTTTATGACTCGACTCAAAACCAAAACGGTACTCGATCAAATGAAAATGTGATGCTTTAGTAGTCCATGTCAATCAAAAGTCTGTAGAAATCTTGATTTAATTGCAAGTCTTTTAGAAAAGTTTGGTTCATTTTACAAACTCAAGAAGGAATTAGAAAACTTAAAGGAAAAGGTCTTTAGCTAATAATGTTGTTACCAAAACACCCTGGGTTGCCTACCGTGAATACGTTATGGTTGACCACGTGACAAAGAAAATGCACTTCTTCCAACCAAAACTCACACTTAGAAAACTTAGCATACAGCTTCTCCTTCCTCAGTGACTCCAACACTAACTTCAAATGAACTTCATGTTCCTCCTTCGAATTTAAGTAGGCCAGAATTTCATCAATAAATACGATGACAAACCTACCTAAGTACGGTTTGCAAACCCGGTTCATTAAGTCTATGAAAACCGTTGGTGCATTGGTTAACCCAAAAGGCATAACCGAAGACTCAAAATGTCTGTATCTTATTCAAAATGCGATCTTTGGAATGGCATCCTCATGCACTCGTAACTAATGATAACCTGACTGAAAATCTATCTTTAAGAAAGGACACGCTCCTCGTAACTGATCAAACAACTCATCAATCCTATGGAGTGGATAACGGTTTTTAACATTTAATTTGTTTAGCTCCCTATAGTCGATACACATGTGAAAAGAACCATCCTTATTCTTAACAAATAACACTGGTGCTCCTCACGGAAAATGACTAGGTCATATGAAACCCTTGTCTTGCAACTCTCGAAGTTGCCCAGACAATTCTTGCATTTCCGAGGGTGCCAAACGATATGGAGACTTCACGACCGGCGTCGCTCCAGGAACTAAGTCTATACGGAACTCAACTTGTCGCTACGGTGGTCATCGACAAATCTTCCAGAAACACATTAATAAAATTGCGTATGATGGAAATATCACTCAATTTCAGTTCATCTACCTTTGTGTTCATTAGGGATTTTCACGACTCCTTGAGTACATTCACCATGAACCCGAAGTATCTCATCACCTTCCAACGGTATCCTAACCACCTTCTCATGACATACTATCACAAACTTCCTCTTGGACAACCAGTCTATTCCCACAATCACATCAAAGCTTCCACGACTCAACGGTATCAACGAACTCCAAGGGTTATGAACAATCGAATAGGATAACAAACGAATATCGAGTCAAAGGCTAGAATGCATATAGGAGATTCCACATATGCAAATAGACGTAGATCAAATGACATAAGAATCCTTTGAAAGAAAGGATACGTATATGCACCGAGTGAAAGCGCAAACGAAAGAAAATCAACAGGCGTACCACGACAAATGAACACATAAAAAAATATCAATACGAAAGACGGAAATTCTTATACCAATTATCGACTTTACTCGAAAGACCAAATTAAATAATGTTTTTATAAAAATCAATTTAAATTAAGAAAGTCACTTTAAGTATAAAAATCATTTTAAATAATAATGAAATTGTCTTAAATGTAATCTTTGAAAAATTCATTCTGGTTGTCATAAAAATCTAGAGATGGTTATCTAATGGTGTATCGTACCTTACCACTATGAATCACTTTAAACCTGCTTTTTATAATAAAATAAAATCTATTTACAAAGATCATTTTATACACAGTTTTCTCCAAACACCAACACAATACTTCCAAAGGGTTTTTATAATTAGACATCAATTATAAAATATGTTACTCAAACAAAGGACACCATAATACCAAAAGGGATCGTAAAACACCGTACAGACTCTAACACAATTTTATTGTTTGAAAACGAAAGAAAATACTAGGAACCATATACTCAAAATAAAATCAAACGAACTCGTACAAGAAACTGTTGCAAGATGTTACGTACTCAAAAGAAAACGTAAGGTCTTATCCAAAATAACGATCAACAGAGCAAACCTAAAAACATCAATACTAACATGTCGCCAACGGGTTACGAAAACCAAGGGATATACAAAGAAGGGAGTAATGATCCACACTAATATGTTAGAAACAATTAGTGCTTAAAAGAAACCTTTGATACTCATACGAGTAATCAATGCAACGAAAGAACTAATAAAACGCGCCTATATCCGAAAGAGCAGATCCGAACAAACAATCGAGCAACGAGCAACCACAATAATAATAATAATATTAGGTATCCACAAATACTAGATAGAAGTGAAACTTACTATCTATAAAACTCAATTTATCATATCCTCCAATTAGGGTAAGAGAATAATTCTCTACCCATCCCACCATCCTTATCACGAATACACATATAGAAAAAAAAACAACAAAAAAACATACTACACTACCACCTTACAACCAAACATAAATAAATGCAATCATGGTCACAAGTCTACATGTGTGATGCCTTTATAATTATGTTGGTCACCATAATTATAAGTGTCTCCTTTCACAGGTGTACTTACTTCCAAGATTACCCATTTCAATCATAATTCACATATAAGCACATATACCACACTGCACATCTTAAACCACTCCAGCTTAACACCTAAAGGATGCTCTATCAAATAACTACTTACTTATATCAGAATAAAATCAAAACGACATAAAGGAACGAAAGTCTCACAACAATTCCCAAAATACGAAATATCCGAAAGAAATAATCAATAACAACATGACAAGATAAAGGACGAGATAAACTTATACTGGGCCTCACTTGGTGTAGGTCCAAAGTCTTGGATCTGTTTAGCCTTTTGTAAGACAATAGCTAACTTGAATAAATCCAAATCAACTATATGAGACAATAACTATGAATACTATGTGCTAATGTGGAATCTTAACACAAGTACTAAGAAGAACACAATGTAAAACTTTGCTATTTTGTATTAATTTCTATTAGGGTTCTATCTCAAACACTATGCCATAGGGTTCCTTTTATACACCAAGGAAACCCTAATGGGCTTTACAAACGCATAAAAGGATAATGCATATCCTTTCCTAAGATATCTCTAAGATAACTATTAAGGTAACTATTCTGTTACATAAACAGACTTAACTAGACAAGGCCAGTACTAACTGTAGTACTGCCAGACTTAACCTAGTACTGGCAGACTTAACTATGTCTACCAGACCTAACTCTATAACTACCAGACTTAAGTCTATTTATAATAATTCATAACAATCCTCCCCTAACTTGATCTTCACTTATGAACTTTAAGTTTCTTTGAATACCTTCATTATGATCTTCCTGAGGATGTTGTGAGCATTATCTTTGGAATTATTCTTGAACTGCAACATGATGACTGTCTTGTATGAGCACTTTCTTGATTTCTATCAGCAACTCTTTAAAGCATCACTTCTTGATATTCGCAGCATCTAATCTTTTAAATATCATGACCAATACTTCACAGCTACATATACTTTCTCTTCAGCAACATACGATCATTTCAGCAACAGATAAACATCAACATTGACTATATGTACATCAAATAATAAAGTTTCAGTCTATTCTCATCACTTCTAGGTGTGTTAACTCCTGAGAGAGGTAACTCATTGAAAATTTAAATGGATTTGATGTCTCTTTACTAGTTATCCATTAACCTTGGAGTAGCCAATGTTTGGTTTATAAGCCATGGTACATTGATAACCATTTCAACTCTTAGTACGTGAAACATGGTGAGTTGAATTACCATATGATTTTTAGCAAATCATCAGCTATCAACGGATTTGATGAAGCCTTTACCAAGTAACCGTTTGCTCTTGGGCTAGCTAATCCTTTGGTGGAATCATGACATCACCCTGGTGGACTAGTAACCAGTTCAACCTTTTAAACGTGAATCATTAGTAAGTTGAGTACCATCCAGTTTTTGGTAAACTGTCAACCATCAACGGATTTGAATATTCTTTACCAGTAGCCGTTTGCTCTGGAGTAGCTAACTCTTCATTTTAAAAACATGGTAAGTTAATTACCCTACAGTTTTTGGTAAACTATCAACCATCAACGGATTTGAGAAGTCTTTACCAAAGCCATTTGCTTTGGACTAGCCAGTTATTATGCCTATTAAGCATGGTGAACTGATGACCATTTGTTGTGTGGTGGTTAGCCAACACTCAAACCCTTCTCTCTTCTATTATAGTCCACAGTCTCCAGCATATGTCCACAGCTACTGATAACTTCATCACTTTTTAACACCAACTTTCTTCTCAATCATCTTCAAAAGTTTATAACAAACTTCATTTATTTTTTCATCCAGAAGCTTCATTTTCAGCATCACTTGGCAGACATCTTTTGAAAGAGGATACTTCCTATTTGCTAACATATAAATATTGCATGCCTCTAAGGTTAGACAATGTACAGCACAACTGTCATAATATCTCCAACTGATCATCTTTTGCTGTAGTGGTAAGCTCCAAATAGCATCTTCATTGAGAGGTGGATCAAACATAGTCCTGAGATCACTCCATAGTACTCTGTCATAAACATCTTCAGGCCTATTTGTTCCATACTTCTGCATTACCAACCTGTATAGCTCAATAAGATCCTCTCTTGTGAAGTCTTTAAGCATAGCTCCAAAGCTCATATAAACTGTATCAGCTCCATTTGCTCTTATTATCTGATAAATGCTTCTTTCACCTTGTTGAAATATCTTCCAATTTGCCACAATATTGGATTTTGTATCCAAAGGAGTAGGATTCATAGCTTCTACTGATTCTTCTTCATCAGTCTCTGAATCTCCTTGTGGACTCTTGTCAACATTTATACCCTTCCTAGCCTTTTGCTTCTTTCTTTTTCCTGTTCTTATTACTGGCTCTTCTTCTTTTACTTCAGTAACTTTTTCTTCAACTGAAACATCTTTATCATCAATCCTTTGTTTCTTTGAAATCTCTGTCTGAAGCTCTTCTCCATATCTTTTCAACTGTGCCTTTGTAGCTTCAATGTTCATAGGAACAAAAGATTCAACCTGCTTGACCAACTTATCAAACTCTTCTTTCACTTCTTCAAAACTCAACTTCTTTAACTGTGTAAGCTTCCATGTCCCCTGATTCTTCAAATAATTCATCATGTAGTTCCTCAGCAGTGATTGGGTCATAGGCTTACTTCTTCTTGCTTTAGCTCTTTCTTCTGCAAAGAACTTCTTTCTCTGATTTACTAACTCTACCATCTTCTTTGCAAAGTCTTCTTCTGGCAACTCTTTCCCTAGCACATTCTTTGTCAATTCTGCATTAGCTTCAAGCTTAGCTCTAATGGCATCCCAATCTTCTTCAGTGTAGTGTTGAGCTTCAAATTGAACTTGAGCTTTTCTTTGCTTTTGTTGCTCAGTTAATTCTTCTTCTTCCATTCTTTTAGCTAAGAGTGCATCCAAATGAACTTGTTTGGCAGTTTCTTCTTCCTCTAGAGTTTGCAATCTTATGGCTTCTGCAAGACTAGCTTCTTCTTGTTGAATTTGTTCTTTAGTTCTTTTGGGAGCTTGAGTCTCTTCAACAATCATTGGAGCTTTTCCTTCCCTTTGGCCTCTAGCAGAACTAACTGGTCCACTACCAGTACTAACTCCTAAGCCACCAGTATTAACTTCTTCAAAGCCAGTACTAATATCTTCAAAACCAGTACTAATATCTTCAAAACCAGTATCAATGTCTTTTCCCTTAGACTCTTTTCTCCTCTTGTATCTTTTACCCTTATCAACTGACTTTGACCTCTGAGAAGCAACCTTTGACAGAGTTTTAGCTGCTTCCAAGGTTGTAGGGCTGATATCTTCCTCCCCTAAAGTTTTGCTTTGTGTAGGAGTCTTAAAAACCTCTGATTTATCCTTTATCATATTCCTAACCATTTCATCCAAACCTTCCTCTTGTAAATTCCTCCCCTGTTTAGAAGAAATTTCAGCATCCTCATCCTTTGAATCAGGTAGAACCACATGTCTCCTTTTGAGGACATCTTCCATCTTCTTGACCTTTTTCACCAATTTCACAAGTGCTTTTCCCATGGTCAACTTAGTCTGCTTTAGTTCTATCTCGAAACTATCAACCTTTGTGAGAAACTTAGGAACCAATTAAAGCAGGTCATCCACTATCATAGTTCTTTCTTCTACCACATGAGGGTGAGTAGGATCTTGTAATTGTGGAACTTTAGTTTTCTATCTAGGTAAAAGTGGTTGGTGTTCAGGTGATGGTTGCTCAAAGGTGTGCTCAATGGGTTCACTGTCAGGTTCAGGTGAAGGTGATGTAGGGTAAGGTGTTGGATCAGTTACAGGTGTAGGTTCAGACTCAGTGGTTACAGATAGCACAGGTGGGTGAGATGAAGATGGTAATGGTGTAGACGATGATGGTTGATCTACTGCTTGATCTGCTTGTCCTGCACTTTGATCAACAGCAACAACGGGCAACATTGCAGGCAACAAAGGTCTAGGTACCCCTCTAAAACCCCTTTTCGTGTTCCTAAAAATCTTTTTGGTCAATACAATAGCCAAATAAGGATGTTTATTCTCAGTTTGTATTTCCAAAATCATTTGTAGAAATCGAGGGTACATCAAAAACTTAGTTTTACTTTTCAAGTTTTCCACCATGCCATCAAAGATCAATTTTAAAAAGTTATAAATTATAACACCCCCATTTTTACAATATAGCAGCGGAAGCTAATCTGGGGTATTACTTCATGGATACAACAATCATAATCATAGAAAACGACCCAAAAGAGACGTTTATTCAAAAGATATGCTATCATTCATTTCAAATCAGAGTTTTACAAAGGCAGGTCCCAAAATCTAGTTACATATAATGTGAATGATAACAGGTTTTAGCCATCTTTGAGTCCATGCCACTCCGTGCCGTAAGTTGCTCAATTACCTGAGATAAACATGCATAAAAAGGGTCAACACAGAGGTTGAGTGAAATTCATAGGTTTGAAATGTAATAGTTGAATACAAGTTATAATGGAAATATTTATATTGAAGGGATAATTATTATGGGGAACATTATTTATTGCATCTAAGCTCATGACATCAATACATTAACAGGGAAGTCACCGTAGTGATATTGGTTAGGGACAGATGTCCCCGTGGAAAAGGTAACTTGCCAAGGTTACCTATTAGGACAAATATAGTGCGTTTGGCTACCCCAAGCATGGGTATACCAACGGGAGCCGTCACCCCTAATAGATCTATTCACAATATTCGCGTTCACTCGCAATGCAAGTAATTAATGATTCATGATATGGAAATATTGGCACTGGAAGCTACTTAGGCAATAATATATCTAGATAGCATACATTTGGAAAAACACTTGCATTCATGGTTTATATCAGGTATCACATGTTTATAAAGTATTCAAAAGATTGAAATGTGGGGTTATGAATTCATTAAGTCTTTGAAAAGTAGTCACATTGTTATAAGATAAACGAGTATGTAAAAGAGTTTGTAACAAGCATGTATCCCCCTCGCGGGTTTATAAAATATGTAAATAAGTAAAGGCGAGGTTATGAACTTCACCTGGTAGGTAGTTGTAATAAATATTCTGAAATGAAAGCTGACGACCTTATCACAATCTTAACGGGGAAGGTTGATATAGCAAAATGATAGTAAACAGCCACGTCACGCAACCTGAGTAAATATGTTGAGTCTTAGGAAGATTGTACTCTAGAACTTTAGTTTTAAGAGTTATGAGTTTGATTGAAGAGTTTGGAATTATTGTATCACTGTTCGGGCCATCATAATTCAGAAGTCATTCAGTAAACGTTTGAGGAGCTAGGGCACTTTAAATCGTAAACCCAACAACTCAGTCAGAACGTAATACCGAGATGAAACCCCTTAATATGAAGCTCCCTAGTATTGTGATACGATATAATCAGTTTTAAGCGTTTTGATCAATATCTGGAAATGTTAAGCACGAGAAGCGTTAATTAAAGTTATGTCGGTTAATGTTTTGAATATAATTTTAAACTTTTTCAAAATGTTACATTTTTGACCTTGAAATTTGAAAAGTGGCAGAATATACCCTTGAAGTTTGGACTTTTACGACTTTGGTCCTTCAACTTTAAAAGATATACCAACTAAAACTTGGACTTTAATACTTTAAAAGAAATGTGATGCTTAAAAATCTTGAGAGAAAGTTCTTCTTATTTTTCGGATTTTAAGCACTTAGAAGTTATGGTATGATTCATGAAGACGGAGATAATAATATTGATGGTATTGGATAGATGAATTTTATTTATCACTTAATGATGGAGCAATATTGGGGGTAAATGATGATGAAAGAGCATAAATATGGATAACAATAAGATACGAAACAAGATTGGCCTTTATAAATAACTTGCCTTCTTACTGTACATAGTCAAGATTTGACAAGCTTTTTTATTTATACCACACATCCCGTGGCTAGGATAAAGCTATAAACAATTCTAAGATTTGTTTGATTCTGGCTGGTAATGACATCCTAAAAGATCTTCCTGATTCGTTTGGTGACAGCTTAGGATTGTCCCTCAATGAAATGTTCAAGATTCTAAATTTCTTCTGTAATGATCAAGAGGCAATCATATCCTTTTGCCCCAGAACTGCTTCTTTAGAATTGTTGATAATCTGAGTACCGGATTTCCTTGAGTTCATTCTTTTAGTTCGATACCTCATTAATACGTCTTTCCTTCCATTTTCTCCAAATGCGGTGAAAAGAGTCGTCTAAATAATTACAAGATAGCTTCGATTTGTTCCTCGAGATGTTTTAGATATGGTATCTTTAAAACTGAACATATCCCTATTTCAAATATCTAGGTGGGGGTAGATAGTAATAAACAGAGGAAGAATGGTGATTATTCCAATCATAGGTTTTAAGTCCGAGATGAAATATATAACGTAGTTGAGGAAGAAGATGAGAATGGATTCGCTTCTCATGGTCTAGTTCTTGCGGGAACAAAGAAATATCGGGGATCAAATATTAGTGATGGGTGTAATAACTGGAGATGGAGGGCAAAATAACTGGTGGAGTAATAGGATCTGTGATGAAATAGGTAATTTCTTTAGCAAAAAAGCTTGTACGTCCTTCACAACAAGGATTATTAAAGAAGAATGAAAATACTCTGGTGGGATTATATTATCTTTAGCGTTTTCCGAAGAGTTAAAAGAATTGCTTCCTGCTGAAGCCGAAGTATAGTTAAGAATATTCATAGAGGAAAAAGCATCCTCAATGTTGGAAATAGAGTGATTGGGAGAAGACAATCCGGTACCCTGTTACAGACCTAGTTAATAGAATAACATAAGTTATTTAAGTAATAGTAATAATAGATGATGTATATTTTTAAATTTTTTTTTTTTTATTACATACTGTTTCCGGAATGTAGTGGCACGGAGGAACTTTGAAATGGCTGAAAAAGAAATGTGGTTATAGTATAAGGTTTTATTGACCTTGATTCTCTATAACCATGGCGCGATACCAATCTGAAACACACACCCCATTTTTAAACAATATAGCAGCGGAAGCTAATCTGGGGTATTGACTTCATGGAAACAACAAACATAATGCAAGAAAACAACTTTAAAAGAGATGTAGTTGTAAAAAAAATTTAGTATATCATTCATATAAATATACAAAGTTTTTTTATTATACTTTAAATTTTTTTTTATATACAAAATGCAGGTCCCAACATCTAAGAACATTATGTTTGAATAAACAGTTCAGCCATCATCGAGTCCATAGCCACTCCGTGCCGCAACTCGCTTAATTACCTGAGATAAACATGCTAAAAGGGTCCAACACAAAGGTGAGGTGAAATTCATAGGTTTTGAAATGTAATAGATTAAAAAACAAGTTTATCGTAAAGTGACATAATGGCAATTGCATAGGGATAATTATCATAGGAGATACAGTATTATTATGGGAGAATATAATTATCACTAGGGAAAAAGATGAATATTAAATCATATGGTTGAATGCCAGTCAATATAATGGTAATAAATGCAACAAATATCAATTGAACATGGAAAATCAGGGTAACATTATTATTGCAGCTAAGCTAATACATCAATACAATAACCAAGGGAAAATCACACCGTAGTGAATATTGGTTAGGGACAAGATGTCCCCCGTGGAAAAGATAAACAAGTTGCCAAGGTTACCTATTAGGACAAATATAGATGCGTTTACACCCCCCAAGCATGGTAAACAAACGGGAGGCCGTCCACCCACCCCCAATATAACTACTTCACAATATTCGCTTTCACAAACTAATCAACTCACACGCAATGCAAGTAATCAAAGATTCATGATATGGAAATAATGGCAACAGGAAAGCTTACATAGGCAATATTATCTGGATATCAAAAATTTAGAAAACAACTTACGATTGCAATCCAGTGGTTTATATCAGGTATCACTCAACGGTTTTATAAATATTCAAAAGATTGAATATGGGTTATGAATTTCATTAAGACTTTGAAATGTAATCACATGTTTATAAGATAAAATTAGTATGTAAAAGAGATTGTAACAAGCATGTATCATCCCCCTCAACGGGTTTTATAAAACAATCAACATATTGAAAAAGCGAGGCTATGAACTCACCTGGTAGGTTAGAAGAAATAAATATTCTTAAATGAAAGCTGACACTCTTAAATCACAACTTAACCAGGGAAAGTATGATATAGTAATAAAAAAAATGATAGTAAATAGCCACGTCAAACACAACCTGAGTAGAAGTAATATGACAAGTCTTAAAGAAAGATTGTAACTTTAGAACTTTGGTTTAAGAGTATGATTTGCGATTAGAAAGAATTTAGAATTATTGTATCACTGTTTCGGTGAAAGCCCTCATAATTCATGAAGTCATTCATAAAACGTATGAGGAGCTAGGGGCACTTTAAAAATCGTAAACCAACAAACTCAGTCATAACTTAAGACCAAGATGAAACTCCTTAATTAATGATGTCCCGTAGTATTATGGTACAATGATAGGCTTCCCCCGGATGATTGTTTTAAAGCGTTTTAAATTTCAATATCGGAAATGTTAAGCACGAGAAGCATTTAATTAAAAGTTATATGCCTTGTAACGATTTTAAAAACATGATTTTATACCTTTTTCAAAATGTTACATTTTTACAGAGGACCCTTGGGGGTTTAGAAAATTGCAAGTGGACGACCCCCTGGGGTTGCATTTTTTTAAATATACCGACTTTGTCCTTCAACTTTAATGATATACCAAGTAAAGAGATCACTTGGTGGAAGTTTAAAAAGTGACATAATATACCCCTATAGTATTATAGACTGGTTGATAAAATGTGTACAGATAGTATTCAGGGGGGGGTGCCCCTTATGGGAGTGGATGATAGCGGGAGGGTGGAATGGTCCGTGTGGAACATGTGAGGAAAGAGGGAGTGCGGTAGTACGCGCTCAGTAGTGGGGCATCTGCAATCTCTTGATAACTTACTTCAGTGGGTAACGGGGACGGGGTGGGGAGAGCTGTGTAGTATTATCTCATTCACTACTTAATTCCAAAGCTGGGCGCGTAAGCTATTTCTTAGGGCCTCGTATAAATATATTCGAATAATAACTGGAGGCACAAACTTGTAGATACCAGATTTGTATCAATACCTAAGCTACACCTACAGACTTCAAAAACCTAATTTGAAAAGATAAAAGATTACCACCATTAGCTAGTCTCAACTCAGCTTCATGATATAACGTACACATTTAACGTTCTTAGTTCAAAATAAGTCTAGGACAGATATACAACAACAGTCTAACGAGAGAGATCAAATCATGTAGGGTTACACAAATAAGCTTAGTGCATTAGAGACAAGTTTGGGACGATCGGTGTTGTAATTTCATCTATCCATAATTGTCAAGAGGAAGTTACAATATAATCCTATTCATTTTTATCTCTCGAATATAACTTGATAGGCTCTATTAGCGTTGAGCAGTCTCATTTAGACTATGTCATCTTATCAGAGACATGTATAAGTAGACTAAAAATTATAGAGCTCTAATTATGAGCATCCCTTATGCTATGAAATAACTTATTTAATACGTTTTACGTAAAAAGCTGCATTTACTAAGGATAAAAATCAAATTAAAAGTTTAAAAAAAGAACAGGTCAAAAGAACACAGATGTGGGTGGGGGGGGGGGGGGGGGGGGGGGGGGGGGGGTGTGTTGTAAATGGTGCAACAACACCAGAGGAATACTTTTAGTACAATGCAAATTCACATAAACGTACAGGGTCAAAAATGATAACAATATTATAATGAAAAGAGAAAAATCATAGTTAAACATCAGATACGATGGCATAAAACTTTAAATACAACCCTTCTCGATAGCTAAACATTTACCCAATATTGACAAAACATGCATTAAAAAACACTCATACTAAACAATCACGTAAGAAAACAGTAACTAGACATGATGTATCACACTCCGGGAAGTACTAGGGAGATGATGTGGTACAGGAGTATTACGCATGGGGGGTCAGGTTTGGGGGTGGTTGGGGGGGGGGGGTAGGGTGGGATGGAAAGTCTTGAAGATTTAAATGGGGTAGGTTTGTTATGGGGTGGAGGTGTGGTGGGGGTGGAAAGAAAAAAAGGAAATGAAAAAAAAAAAAATGAAGAATTAGGGTTTTCGGGTGTACGGTTTTTGGATCAAAATGGAAAAATGAGCATTAATTGAGTAAAGTAACTTTAACCAAGAGTATATTTAGGAAACCTAAATGAAACATTATAAGGCTGTAGGAGCAGGAAGTAGAACATTCAAAACCTGGGTTTGAGCTCAAGGATCAAAATGTAGAAACGGGTCACTATCGTGACTTTCGGCTTCGATGACGGCGAAGAGTAACGCACCCGGGCTGTCGTTTACCTTGGTTTCTTTTTCTTCCTTTCTGTACTTGAGACTTTCCTTAAGATCTATTATGAAGTTCATATTGAGTAAGGAGTTCTTACTATGAAGGGGTTATAGAGGAAGTGGGGGATGAAGAAAATGAAGTGTTTTTGAAGGCTCCTATTTGATAGGTAAAGGTACGCCCTTAAGGCTTAAGGTATGCTTGAAATATGAGATGGGACATGTGTACAAGCTAGGTAGGGATGTGTAGAAGCTAGTAGATGTGGTGTATAAGCTAGGAAGTAGCTTTGGTGAGGTGTTTTGGTGGATAGGGGTAATGCCGCGCTGAAGTAAGGACAAAAGCAAGTCATGTGCTTCTCAAATTTGAACCAAGGCTTGGGCCCAGTTAGGTGCATAATCCTGCTACTATGATTCTATAAGAGGTTCACATTGGTTATTTGGACTTTGTAGGCAATTTAGAGGGGTCAAAATGGTCAATAAGAAGTAAATCGGGTCTATTTGGGTTCAAACGGGATCATCAAAGGTATGTAACACGGTAACATTGTAATTATAAAGAGATTAGGAATGATGAAATAGGTTGTAAGGTCTATGATTAAAGTAATTAGCAAAGATTAGCATTTTTTTAGGGAATAAAACGGTTAAAATGAAGAAATGGGAGTATGGGGTTCAACTAGGGCTCATTTAGGGTTTTCTTGACTTTCTTGGCTTATATTTTGCATACTTTTGATTAAGAATGATGGAATACAAATCCTAGAGCTTATATAAAGTATTATTAATGAAGTTTGGTCGTTGGCTAAGTTAAAATAGTTGAATTGAGAAAACGGGTCAAAAACACAATAGGGCAACATTAGGGTTTTCTGGATTCGTTATAAGGTTTCTAAGCATTGATTTCTTGCACATTGCCAGGTAAATGATAGATGATGAATTGTAAACTTATTTTATGAGTTTACAATGGCCCTTGGTTGGTTATTTGGGATTAGAATGGTTTAAAACAAGTAAACGGGTTAAATTAACAATAGGTACATTTAGGGTTTTCTAGGATATGATTTTATGTACAATGAGGTAAAATGAATGAATAAAATGATGAATAATAATGAATAGGATTGATAAGATTGTAAAATAAGTTTGATTTAACCACTTAATTGAGTGTTGTTTTTGAGGGTTTACAATGATAAAAGGCCAAGAAACAGGTCATGGTTTAGAAACTATCTCGGTAATATGGTTTAGGGTTTGAATTAGGTTTTTAGTGCTAAAGATGTTGAAAGTTTATGAATAGAATATTTTAGGGTTTATATATGTTAGAATGAGTGTAGATGTCTTGCTTAAGTTGTGGTGAAGAAATTAGAAAAAAACGGGAGGTAAAAAGGCTATTTAAGAGATCATGCTTAATGACTTTGTATCATTGAGCTTTTAAGAGACTTGTACTTTTGACTTAGAAGAGATATTATATTTCAATGAGATATCATATTACTTTTACATATGCTTTAATTAGCTTGGTGCATTCCCTTATGGGTACAACCTTCCATGAGAATAGGGTTTGGAGTGAATATGATAATGGTTATAGATCCCCTTTTTGATATAGACGTAGCATAGGTACATTATAGGAATAATGTACTTTTGTAATAAGGATAAGATAATATATGACTTTACATATTTGTGATGGTTTGCTTTGACATCTATGAGACAGGATTGCCATAGATAGTTTGGCGTGAGCCTCATCTACATTTAGTTATGACATACAGAGACATGACAATACAAGTAATGTAGATAAAGCGAAAAGATTCCCCGTATAATTGTGATAATAGTAAAAATAGTGTGAAGAAAATTCTTGAGTTGTTAATAGTCTCCCACCCCTAATAAATCTCGTCCCAGATTTAATTAAGTTATATTGGATTGTTTAGAGATAGTAATGGGTATAAATTTAGGTTAATCAAGTGGTCACAAGTCCCCAGGTGAAGTATTTATAATAATGTTGTACACCATTAATTATAATTACCTCCTTTCACACGTCTACTTATTTTCAAGATCATACCTCTTGGTGACAGTCAATAGAATTTCTCTAGATGGTCTGGTGAGAATTCTATGTGTTATGGGAATACGTTGCGCTACTCAGACGCGTATGGAACGTTATTCAATAACCTTTAAAAGTAAGACATCAATAAGAATGCAATCACAAGTATTTGTCCAAAATTATCATACCTAAGTGGTATTGAAACATTTGACAATTGTATAATTCTTGTGTGCTTCCTTATTATTACGTTGCAGAATAAAACCAAAAAAAAAGAAGAATTTAGTAAACGAAGATCATGGAATAAGTGTGTTAAGGAATGATTATGAAATATGTAAGAGTGTTGCTAATCATAGTGAGGTTCATATTTTTGAAATGAACAGATGATGAAGGTAATGAAGGTAATAATGATAATGATTATGGGATTTTTTTTTTTTTTTTTACAAACGGATTGAAAGAAACTTGTTTGTACATATGTTATATACTTAAGCCTACTTATTTATAATAAGTCACTTACAAAAAGAAGGTCCTACTCTCTTGAACGAGAAGTTATAGAATTCAAAGTTCAGTGGATTTATATAATTTCCATATTCAAAATGAAGAAGGCATTCTAATTCCATAAATGATCATAAAGTCGTCTTACCTAAGCATGAAAAATCATGAAATGGGGTAATGTGTATAAAATGGAGTTAGTGGAGTCAATGAATGATGTTAGGATTAATACTGTAGAGAGTGTGTTGTAGATGGTGGGACTGACGGCCCGAGAAGAGATCAAGGGGATGATAATGTTATAGAGAGAGCGTAAATGTGTGAGTATTGATTTGTGTATCGCGGAGAAATATTCTAAAAAAAGAATTAAGACATTAGTTTTGTTAAGGAGTTTAATTGATTAATATATTGTTGTACATATACTATTTTAATTCGATTAGATTGTGTTTTTTATTATAGAGAGAATACTCAGATCGTGATCCCCCCCACACATCTATGCTCCACATTCGTGCTCGCCGCCCCCTTTAGCCTTCGCACCCATCAGGGCATCACGCCGCGGATTATCGTCCAGACCTCTCTGTTTGGCCCCATCCTCACAAAGTAATATTCTCAAATCTCGAATAATCATGAATGCGCGACTACACAACTTGACCCCTTACCAACTAAGATGCGAGCAACATCGACGTTCTGAATGTCGTAGCAGGTGTTGAAGTAGATACACTTCCTACAAGGGGTACGAGGTCCATATATTAATCCAAGGTTCCAATTAGGTCCTTAAAGATATTCCTCCTTGCCATATTGCTGCTGATGGTGATAATAGTTGCGGTTGTTTTTATAGTTACGATTTATATGGGAATTATTTTTGTTAATGTTATTGATGGAGTGGTTATTGTTGTTGTCGATCATTGGGGGGGGGGTTTAAATTTTTGTCTTTGTCACGATTTAATGGGATAATTGTTGTTTTATTGGAGGTGTTCCTTTCTATCATCAGAAACTTTCCGTTTTGAAGATCATTGGTTTCTTGCACAAGAATACCTTGTATTATTTGGTCCATTAGCCTATGATCGATTGTTGGATGGCGCTTCCAGATTCGCTGAGGTTTTTAAAGCAGTAACGTTTCCTTCAATGCTTTGCGGCAGTCCCCCGATGAAAGCTTCCCATAGGTTCTCAGAATATGGCACCATGGTTTATGGGCTTAAATCGAATGTGATATTTTATTAAACGTCTCTTTTGAGGTCGTTTTCTGTAACTTGTGTGTATAAACTATGAAGTAGCACCCCAAGTGGTATTCCGCTGCGTTGTTGTGATTTTGGGGGTGTTACACCTTTTTAACTTAGTCCAGGTGATTTGATTAGCTTGCTCTATTCCCATAGGCTGGGCATATGCATTCCACTAGGACAAGGCATCATCAGTTAAAGTACCAGTAGCAAATGTTACTTTATTTTCCTCAGCACATCTGCTTTGAGAGAATACTGATTCAGTTCGTTCAAACCAGCGAATAAGGCCTACTGCTCCTTTCGTACCATTAAAGTAGAAAGGTTGACAGTTGATAAACTCTTTGTAGTTTCCCGTTTTCACTACAGGAGTTCCAGTAAGATTGGTGTTCTTGTTAGGATTACTAGCACTTGCCATGGCAGCAGTCTGTGCTTCTAGGGCTGCAGTAAAATCAGCAATCAGTTGTCGGATGGCATCCAAAGTTATGACTGGTGTTTTAGATGTTGACGTCCTTTTGGGAGGGATTCTATCAACATAAGAGAACATGTAGTAAGAATGACATCACAAGTTTAGAAATGTAATATTTAAAAGAAAATGTGATGCTTAAAATGCTTAAAGAGAAATGCTTATTTTTGAATTTTAAGCACTTAGGGGTTATGGTATGATTCATGAAGACGGAGATAATGATGCAAATGATGGAGATGATGATGAAAGAGCGATAAGTTGGAAACAATAAGATACGAAATGGGATTGCCTTTATAAATAACTTGCCTTCTTACTGTACATAGTCAAGATTTGACAAGCGTTTTTATTTATACCACACATCCCGTGGCTAGGATAAAGTTATAAATAGCTTGATGATTTTGATCCGGTAGATGACATCCTAAAGATCTTCCTGATTTGTTTGGTGACGAGCTTGGATTTTCTCAATGATTTGTTCAAGATTGGAAATTCTGTAATGAGCAAAGGCAATCTTATCCTTTTGCCCTAACCGCTTCTTTTGAAGTCTGATAATCTGAGTGCGGATTCTCTTAAGTTCGGTCTTTAGTTCGTTACCATTAGTACGTTCTTCTTCCATTCTCTCAATGCGGTGAAGATGGAGTTCATCTAAATAATTCAAGATATCTTCAACTTGTTTCTCATGATGTTTCAGATACATCTTATCTAAACATTTTCATATTTTAAATATTTGAGGTGAGGTAGGAGTATAAACTGAGAATGATGGTGATACCAAATCACAGGTTTGATTCCGAGATGAATTAGATAACGTAGTTGAGGAAGAAGATGGGGAATGGATTCGCTTCTTATGTGGTAGTAGTTTTTTAGGAATAAAAAAATATCAAGGATCAAACAGTGGTGATGGTGGTAATACTGGATAAGGAGTCAAAATAGTTGGTGGAGTGATAGGATCTGGTGATGAAATAGGTAATTCCTTAGCATAAAATGCTTGTACCTTCTTCAAATAAGGATTATTGTAGAGATGTAAGACCACTGATGGGATTATATTAGAATTTTCCAAAAAGTTAAAAGAATTGCTTCCTGCTGAAGCTGGGAAATAATCCAGTGAGACCGAAGTATAGTTAAGAATATTCATAGAGGAAAAAGCATCCTCAATATCGGAAGTAGAGCGGTTAGGAGAAGACATCGTTCTGTTAACAACCCAGTCGTAAATAACATAAGTTATTTATGTAATAGTATAATAGATATGTATATTTACATACTTGTTCCGGAATGTAGTGGCACGGAGGACTTTGATGGCTGAAAAAGAAATGTGGTTATAGTTAAGGTTTTGACCTTGTTCTCTATAACCATGGCGCTGATACCAATCTGTAACACCCCCATTTTTACAATATAGCAGCGGAAGCTAATCTGGGGTATTACTTCATGGATACAACAATCATAATCATAGAAAACAACTTTAAAAGAGACGTTGTTGGAAAATTTTAGTTATCATTCATTATAATCAGAGTTTTTACAAAATGCAGGTCCCAAAATCTAAAACATCATGTTTGAATGATAACAGTTCAGCCATCTTCGAGTCCATGCCACTCCGTACCGCAACTTGCTCAATTACCTGAGATAAACATGCTAAAAAGGGTCAACACAAAGGTTGAGTGAAATTCATATGTTTGAAATGTAATAATTGAATACAGGTTATTATATGGAAATATTGGCATTACTGGGATAATTATCATGGAGAACATTTAATATCATGGAGAACAGTATTATCATGGGAAAACAGTTGAATATTATCATATGGTTGAATGCAAGTTACTATAATGGTAATAATTGCAACGAATACAATTATCATGGAAAATCAGGGTAACATTATTATTGCACCTAAGCTCATGACATCAATACATTAACAGGGAAATCATCGTAGTGATATTGGTTAGGGACAGATGTCCCCGTGGAAAAGATAACTTGCCAAGGTTACCTATTAGGACAAATATAGTGCGTTTGGCTACCCCAAGCATGGGTATACAAACGGGAGCCGTCACCCCCAATAGATCTATTCACAATATTCGCGTTCACTCGCAATGCAAGTAATTAATGATTCATGATATGGAAATAATGGCACTGGAAGCTACTTAGGCAATAATATATCTGGATAGCATACATTTAGAAAACACTTGCATTCATGGTTTATATCAGGTATCACAGGTTTATAAAGTATTCAAAAGATTGAAATATGGGGTTATGAATTCATTAAGCCTTTGAAAAGTAATCACATTGTTATAAGATAAACGAGTATGTAAAAGAGTTTGTAACAAGCATGTATCCCCCTCGCGGGTTTATAAAACATTCAAAAGAGCGATTGAGGCAATGAAATCACATGGTTGGTAGATGTATATAATTATTTTGAAATGGAAAGTTGACGACCTATCACAATCTTAACCAGGGAAGGTTGATATAGTAAAATGATTGTAAATAGCCACGTCACACAACCTGAGTAGAATATGTCAAGTCTTAGGAAGATTGTACTTTAGAACTTTGGTTTAAGAGTTATGAGTTTGATTGAAGAGTTTAGAATTATTGCATCACCGTTCGGGCCATCATAATTCAGAAGTCATTCAGTAAACGTTTGAGGAGCTAGGGCACTTTAAATCGTAAACCCAACAACTCAGTCAGAACGTAATACCAAGATGAAACTCCTTAATATGAATTCCTCTTATTGTGATACGATATAATCGGTTTTAAGCGTTTTAATCAATATCTGGAAATGTTAAGCACGTTAAGCGTTAATTAAAGTTATGTTTTGAGAGGTTTTGAACACGTTTTTATACTTTTTCAAAATGTTACATTTTAGACCCTGGGGTTTGGAAAATTGCAAGTAGACCCCTGGGGTTTGCATTTTTACGACTTTGGTCCTTCAACTTTTATTGATATACCAAGTAAACCTTGGAGTTTGAAAAGTGACATAATAGACCCCTATAGTTATAACTTTGATAAAATGACATATTCAGCCCCTTTAGTTATAAGTTTCCGAAAGTTACGATATATACCCCTTGCATGGATTATAATTACAAAACATGTCCAAATTGCCATGCAAGCTTATTTTAACATTTCATTAGACATTTATAAGTTATAATAAACTAAAATATGAAGTTTTAACATAACACACGTTTAATTTAACCGAATTCGTTAAGTAGGAAGTAAAACGGGTCAATTAGGGTTTCAAAAACGTTTTTAAACGCGGGGTTTTAAGTTCAAATTCTTTCATTAATCAATAAAGGGGTGTTTATTAACATTAGTTAGCATTGTTAGGATAGTATTATAACAATAATTTTTAATCATTTATATACATTTATTTTTAAGAAAAAACATAGTTTAAGTAAAAACATAAAATTAGGGTTTCGGGTGTACGGTTTTGGATCAAAAAGGCATAACACTTAGGTTTTTGAGTTAAAAGCTTTATATTATGATTTTTGCAATAACATATGAACATTATGACTTTATGAAAGCAGAACATAAGCTTAGAGAACCTGGTTTGAGCTTATAGCTTGGAAACAGGTCAGAATTGGGACTTTCGGCTTTGTACGGCTAGAGTAACGACTCCGGGGCTTCGTTTCTTGGTTTCTTTTGCTTACTTTCTGTACTTGAGACTTCTTAAGATCTACTAGAATTCATATTGAGCAAGGAGTTGCTACTATGAAGGGTTATAGAGGAGGAAGTGGGGGATGAAGAAAAATGAATGATTTAGGTTCCTATTTATAGTCATATGATCCTTAAGGCTTAAGGTATGCTTGAAATCTGAGATGGGGCATGTGTACAAGCTAGGTAGGGATGTGGAGAATCTAGTAGATGTGGTGTATAAGCTAGGAAGTAGCTTTGGTGAGGTGTTTTGGTCTTGGTGATGCCGCGGCTGAAGTAAGCAAAAGAGAGGCCATGTGCTCTCAATTTTGACCAAGGAATGGTCTAAGTAGGTGACTAAGCTGCTTAAGGGATTCTAGAAGAGGTTCACATAAGTTATTTGCACTTGGAATGGTTTGAAATGGGTCAAAATTGATGATAAAGGAGTTCGGGCTGTTTTGGGGTTCGACTAGGGTTTCATAAGTTTTCAAGCCTTTATTTCGTGTATAAATGATTAAGGATAGTTAATATATGTAGCCAAGGTTTGATATAGGAAGGATTAGCAAAGATTAGCAATTGGTTTGGGTTAAAACGGATTAGAATTGAAGAAATGAGGTCACGGGTTTGATTAGGGCACGTTTAGGGTTTTCTTGACTTTCTTGGTTTATATTTTGCATACTCTTGATTAGGAATGATGGAATACAGATCCTAGGGCTTATATAAAGTATTATCAATGAAGTTTGGTCCATTGGTTTTGTTAAAATGGGTGAAAATTGTAAAGAATAAGCGTTACGCTTGGAATTAGGGTTTCATATAAGGCTTTTAGGTTATTCTAGCTCTGTAATATTTTGTTTACATCTGTTGAAACAAGGATGTTAATGATGGATAAAGGTTTAGTAACTCTTTTTTATGGGTTTACAATGACTCGTGGTTGCTTTACTTGAGAATGAGATGGTCTAAAAATGAGTAAACGGGTCAAAATCACAATTAGGTACAATTAGGGTTTCTTTGGATTTATTTTTGTGTAATTGAATGTAGAATGATGAAATGATGATGGAATGGATGTTTGTAATGGTTTGATAATTGTTCATAAATTAAGTTATTAAAACTTATTGAGAGTTTGGTTTAGGTTAACGAAATGGATAAAAATAAAGAAACGTGTCATGGTTTAGAATCTAGCTTGGTTTTAGGGTTTAAGGTTTTGAATTAGGGTTTTGAGTGTAAATATGTGTGAAGGCTTATGAATAGAATAATTAGGGTTTACACATTGTAGAATGAGTATAGTAGCTTGTACATAAGTGGTGATGAAGAAATTGGAGGTAAAAAATGGCTATTTTGAATCATGCTTAATGACTTGTTATATTGAGATTTTTAATAGGACTAGTACTTTCTTTGGATAGAATGTATATTCATATGAGATGTTATGATATTTGTACATATGCTTTATTAGCTTGTACATTCACTTTAGATATTAATCTTTCATGGAATTAGGGTTTAGAGGTATATGATAACGGTTTAAAGCCCGTTTTGATATAACGTTGCGAATATTATATTATAGGAATAATGTACCTTGTAAAAATAATATGATGATATTGACTTGACATGTTATGATGTTTGCTTGACATATATGAAGACAGGATTTGCCATAGATAGGTTGCGTGAGCTCGTCTACTCTAGTTATGCAAGTTATATAATATATTGAGATATTGTCAATACATGTAATGTAATAAAGCGAAAAATTTCCCCATACAATTGTGATTATAGTAAAATAAGTTTTGCGTTTGATAAAAATTCTTGGGTTATTATACGCATCCCCATCATTTCTCGAACCCCCAGGATTTCCACGTCTAGAATTTCTTTGATTACCATTATTCCCATTATTCTTATTTTGGCGAATCTCGTCGGTTATGCGAGCAGTAAGAGTCGGTAACAAGTCTGTAATTGCATGTGTTATCGCAGCAGTAAAAGCAGGATCTGCTTCGTTGTTTACACGATTGCTTCGACGAGGAGGCATCTAAACGATTAAGAACGACAACAAAGAAAATTTAGAGGTTAAGACCAGGCTTACAATTCGAAGAGGAGCGTTGAAATTGAAAATGAAACCTAAATGTCTACCCAAATACTCAGGTCAATAACACTAAGTTCTTCAAGGTATAAACCCGGAGTCTGATACCATAATTGTTAACACACCACCGAAAAATGGAGTCTAATGTCACTCTTATGGCAATCAAAAAACAAACGCAAGCGGAAGACTTTATCATAAATACGGTTCATACAACGTCTCACTTAATAAAACTATAAGGAAATAAATTGTTATATACATCATGGTCTTCCAAACGAGCAATATTATATCTAGAAGTTAAAAGATGTGTATGTAAGATAAATCCAGCTTCATTGTCTAATAGACTCTATTAAAAGGAAATGGGTAGGCTCCTCATCAATTCGGTCACTAAGAGCTCCCTAAGCACTCTGTAATTCATAACCCAGCTTCCATCTTTATACCTGACGCGTGATAAAAGTAAATGCATCGGGCTGTGCATAATGCTCAACGTGAAAAGATATAAACGAAACAGATAGATCAAATAATTTGGGGGGGTTTTTAATTTTTTTTGTTTTTTAGTAAACTGGAAATGGAATGAGTGATTTTCATACTTCTATCAGAAATGAACGAATTAGTAGCCAAACAAAACATTTTATTTGAAATGCCCCGTGAGCTCGAATACGAAGTTCTTAAAGCATTCCACACGCTTAGACTAAATAATCAATATATCTCATAGTAAGTTGTCACAAGGGATCATAGTTGACAATCTCCACATGTACCGAAACGTAAGAGCTTTATATGGGGTGTTGGCAACCAAACTAAGCTATGTCACTAAACTGAACATATTCAAAGTAACCTAGGATGCATCCATATGCTCCTTACAAATCAAATTCCACAATCTTTGACCAATTTCAATAAAACATCTCAATGATACATTTATCATCATCGCCTATCCAATTCAAAAATATGAAAGAAGCATTTGTGCCTAGATATCTGAAACCACGAAACCACTAAACAACCACCAATCCGAACCACTATGTGTATATTTAGGGAGAGAGATAAAGGCATAAAGATAAAGATGAATCATCTATATGATACGCACTAAAGAAGACTATTGATTACACTTGTAGATGTCGGTGCATAGTTGAAGCAACTATGTCTTATATGAAGCAACTTATGGTAGTGTCTGCATTGATCTTTGCTCTTAAATCCTTTGAAGATAACGCCTAGCTCATTGCACTTACACAACTCTTGAAGTCTGAAGTAGATTCCTCATTATTCTTGTTCATCTGTAAAAATTTCACTGGAATCATATTCTTTAGGGTAAGTCCATTACCTTTAATGTCTTGTTTAAGTTGTGATATGCTATAATTAGGTACGTAGCCGACTCGAATTATTTTGATGATGACTCTTAAAAACTCTTTCTTCTGGTTTACACGGACTGTTGGCTTTAAAAGTGACGCTTCTTGAGGGCTTTTCCTTAAAGATTATATTAGTGTCAATTAATTGAGTTTTTATCCTACTCAATTTTAAACTATCATATGTAGAAGTTTCTTCAAGAACTTTAAAAGTTTCTAAAACGGCATCCCTCAATATGACCATTTCCTTTTGAAGATTTGAAACTTGAATGATCATGATTCATTTGTGGAACTTAATTACAACAAACTCATCTTCTTCTGAATTATCCTGAGTAGCATGAGTCTTGAAATGAAAATACCAACTCCTAATCACTAATTCATGATATAATATAGTCGTAGCCCTATTCATAACCTTGCGGTTTCGAAAAATAAAAAAAAAAAAAAAAAAAAAAAAAATTTGAAAAAATCTGGAAATAATTGCAGTAATTTGTGGAAACTTGTTATAAGTTACCTAAATATTTTCTCACACCATGTAGTTAATCTTTGAAGAAGACTTTGCTAGAGATCTTTGTAGAAGACGATAACCTTGTATGAAATATTTAAAGAAAACACCCTCAGGATTTTCAACTGATGGATTTCCCATCTAGATCCCTTGACTTCATCCTCTAGACTAATTCTGATATCCAATCATAATTTCCTTTTACAAGTGGTAAATTTGATGATCAGACGAACTCTCTTGTTGTGACCCAAGGGCAGTTGGTAGGAGAGATATTTCAGAGTTAGAAATATGAAGTAGAGGAATTAGAATTCAGGGAAATGGAAAAATAATGAGATAATGGTTGTAATTCCATGTTCTGGTAACAATGAGAATTGACAATAAAAAATAATCACGGAAACTATTTTTTTTTTAAACTAAAAATAAAGAGCGATTTAATTACGATAATTGCACATATTTTTTTCGAGTCGGGGTTACTAGGGTTGGTTTAAGCTATTGGACCGACCTGATTAAGACTTTATTCGGGTGGGTTACCGGGTCAAAAAAAAAATTTATTCGAGTGGAACGAGTAACACGCAAAATGCTATGAAAGGGTGTCGGGTTTTTATCGGGTGTTTAAAAAAGTTTTGCTTAACTGGGTTCGATTCGACCAATCGACCCGAATATAATATTTTTTTTAATTTTTAATATAAAATTTTGTTTTAAAAGAGTAAAAAAAGGGCATTTTTATTACATTTTATCATTTGGGTTGACGAACCCGGCATGACCCGAACCGAGGTTGACAGAACCCCGAGAGTAACCAAAATTCAATAAAGGTGGGGTTGAGTATGTAATTTTTAGGTCTTGGAGAATTTTGAATCTATCGTGATTTTAAAAAAGAATAGGAAAAATAAAAGCAAAAAACAAAAAATAAAAATAAAAACTCATTTCTCCAAATTCTCTATAAAAATTGTGGAAATGGGGGTGACAAAAAATACACTATCATTTCTCTCTATTTCTCAACCTAATTCTCATCAATTCTCCACCTTTTTATTTCTCTCTACCAAACATACTTGAGAAATGAAACCAAAAATTATTTCTCTTCATTTCTCCCTACCAAACACACCCTAACATCTTCATTCAGAGCCATCAAAAGTTTATTCTCAATCTTGTACCAATTGATGAATGTAGAACATCTTCTATCAGTGTTGATTGTTAATGATGTAGGTTTTTGATTTTGATTTATGTTGCAAAGTAGTAGCTATGAGTTGTTTTCAATCTTTTATAACGCATTTCCATGTTAGTTGGATTTTAGTGTCATCAATTTTTTTTGTGGGAATGGTGATCTTTCTTACAATCTTTAGCCAAATGCCCAACCTCTCCACATTCAAAGCAAGCACCAGTAGCCCTGTGACACGCCTTTCCTTGATGAAATTTCCCACAAATGTTACATGGGGGACATGAGTTATAATCCGGGTATTCGCTCTGGCTTGATGACCCAAAAGAATGACTATAATGTTGGCCCCGAACCTGCTGATCTTGGTCACGCCACGCCTTCTGACTACCATTTCCCTGTTTGTCACTACTATTACCATGTCTGTCACTGCCCTGTCTATCATCACGCCATCTGTCAGTGCCATATCTGTCCTTGTTGCCATGTCTGCTACGGTTGCCATATCTGTCACTATCCTTTCGATCATCAGCTATCAAATTAGACCCATGTGATGGTGTTTCTGATGGTCGTATACGATGTCCGTCTCTGTCTCTCTTGTTGTCTCCTTCATTCTTCGGCCGATCACGAAAGATTTCAATATTTCTTGCAGCGTTAGCAACCTGTGCTACATCAGTAAACTCGGTGTTCAAAATCCTGTCAAGTACAAAGTCATTCAGCCCCCATTTGAAGTGTTTAGCCTGTTCTTCCTGGATGCCTGCCTTATCCCCCAAGAAACCCGTCAATCTAAGAAATCTCTTCATAAAATCAGTACTAGTTTCCTTAGGTAATTGACGAATCAATTTGTACTCTCGTTCACACCTTTCTTTGTCTGAGTATGTAAAATACTGCAAAAAGAAGATGTCACGAAAATCATTCAATGACAGTGTGGCCAGATACGCATCACCTCCTTTGGCTTGCTTATATGCTCTCCACCAATTGTGGGCATCACCCTCTAACTTATATGTCACCAACCTGGCCTTGAATTGATCATCGCATCCCAAAACCTCAAAGATCTTCTCGATATGTGCTATCCAGTTTTTTGCCTCAACCGGAGTGGATGCTGAACTGAATGTTTGAGGTTTCTCTTTCTGGAATCTCTCCAACCAAACATGAATATTAGTGGGTTGCGCATCCCTATCATTTCCCGAACCCCCAGGATTTCCACGTCTAGAATTTCTTCGATTACCATTATTCCCATTATTCTTATTTTGGCGAATCTCGTCGGCTATGCGAGCAGTAAGAGTCGGTAACAAGTCTGTAACTGCCTGTGTTATCGCAGCAGTAAAAGCAGGATCTGCTTCGTTGTTTACACGATTGCTTCGACGAGGAGGCATCTAAACGATTAAGAACGACAACAAAGAAAATTTAGAGGTTAAGGCCACAATTCGAAAGAGAGCGTTGAAATTTAAAATGAAACTTAAATGTCTACCCAATCCTCACAGGTCATAACCTAAGTTCTACAGGACGAACCCGGAGCTCTGATACCATAATTATAACACACCACCCGAGAATGGGTCAAATGTTACACTTATGGCATCAAAAGAAACGCAAGCGGAAGACTTTATTCATAAAACGGTTCAACAACGTTCACCAAAAAAACTAAGGAAATAAATTGTCAAATACATCATGACTTCCAAACGAACAAAATTCTAATCTCGAAAGTCAAAACGAAAGATAAATCCAGCTTCAATGTCTAAACGACTATAAAAGAAATGGGAAGGTTGTCATCCAATTACGGTCTAACTAAGACTCCTAAGCACTCTTTACTCATAACCCAGCTTCCCTCTTATTATACGGGGGGGGGGGGGGGGGGGGGGGGGGAGGGGCCTGCCGCGGAGAAAAAGAAATGCGGCTGAGCTAAAGCTCAGTGTGAACAGATATAAACGAAACAGATAGATCAAACATGTATAGGTAAACCGGAATGGAATGAGAGACTTCATACATCACAGAACTAAAGCAATCCACACTTTTGACTAAAAACCATATATCTCAAGTAAGTTGTACAAGGGAGTTGCAATCTCCACATGTACCGAACGAGAAAGTGCATGGGGTGGTGCACCACACTAAGCCATGCACTAAAACTAAACTAAACGAAGTACCTAGGATGCATCCATACGCTCCGTACAAATCAAATCATATATGGCCAAGTGCATAATAAAGCACACAAAACAAAAGGGAACGCCGTGGACTGATCACACAGCCACAGATAGTGTCACGCATGGAGGTGCTCAATAACGCCGGCCGTGGTACCTCCATGGATAGTAGTTCGGGCATCGGAACAAAACAAAGGGTTCATATAGCATATCAAAATGAAACATATTATGTCCAAAGAAGATCATGTCTAAACAAAACGGATAAGTTCATATCATGGCAGTGTCAAATGAAGCATATATCAAACGAATTCAAAGGGGTTCAATGAAGTTATCAAATAGGTAGCAAACGAGTAACGAATCAAAGGCTAAGGAACATATATAGGGATCTCAAATGTGCAAAATAGATACAGATCAAATCTCATAAGAATCCTTAAAAGAAAGGATAGAATATATGTACCTTAAAAGCAAATCAACGCGTATCCGAAAACACAACCTACTCCCGCTTCAGATTATCTACATAATTTTACACAACCATTTATCATTTAGTTATATAGAACTGATAACTAATTTATCTAATCCGAAAGTAGAGTATTATATTATATAACTGTTACTACTTATCGATTGAACCAGTATGATTCTTTTACATAATAAAATAAACGTATTAAAGAATTTCAAAGATTATGCCATCTACTAGTTTAGTGATTAAACTAGTGTGTTTGAAAGGTTTATTTATACTAGACTAATAATAGTTCCTTTACATACAAAATTTATTATACAGTTTTTAAACATAAGTGATAATTAAGGCTTATTTACAAACTAGACTTATAATTTATTAAGAACATGACGTTTTCAAAAGCAAGTAGTGTAGTACATATATAATTATAAAAAGAATAATAAGATCATGACAGTGGCTAATTATTGTTTATTATCAAAGCAAGTTCTAAAACTCTTTACCATTTAGGCATTCGAAAATAGTTAGTATAAACGAATAACTATTAATTTCTAAAAATTTACTATGTAAAATACGTGAACTGTATAAGAGATCACTATTTGCAATAATACTTCATGCAAGGTTCATGGAAAGTTTTCTTTATTATTATGTGATCTCAAAAGTTATAATCTATATTTGACCACCTTAGATTATGATTAACCTTGAACCCAAATTCAGTATATAAACCAATTTCAAATTCCTCTCTGCTCCACAAATTTAGAGGTAAAATTTCATGTTTGAATCTTTACGTGAATAACCATTCATGCATGTTACAGTAGGAAATAATAGTGTCCATTTCATTTAAACTCTACATGCTTCGAACAGATGATGATTAAAGAAAATGTCAGATGATATCATGTTAACATATATCTAACTATGATTTATTAAAGGTGATACTTGTGATTAGCATATTCGATGCATTAACTGATGGTTCAAGATATACCTCCGAACAAGCGATAGATCGAAACCAACACACGAACACGTAGACTAGTTCAAAATACGAACACTAAGATTCAACGAGACACAACCGAAACCCAAACACGAACGTACACGATCAGCCAGCTACACGTACAATTCTCGAAACTATGACCAGCGACCCAAATCTTAACCCAAGCATGAACCGAAACCAAATCGAAACACAAACCACAACCCGAACCGAACTCGTACTTTTAGTATTGATACTGTAAGACGTAAATCCAAAAATCACACTCTCAAACACTCACGTACATCATGTTAAAGGGATTTCTTTGTGTGTGGATGTTGGGTTTAAGCAGAATTTTGTGACCTACTAAGAAGAGTGGATGTGAGCAGGTTAAATAAGAGTGTGTTATAAACGAACTTCTCGATAATAAGGGAATGATATGAAAGAGTGGTGTTGACCGAGTAATAGGCTATTGACACGGTTATAGTTGGTTTGTTATTTTGAATTTATCCTTTATTGTTTTTAAATAAGGTTATCTACATGACTAATTATGAAGGATTCATGAACTCTTTTGTAACCACTTAATATGTACACACAACTCAAAGTTTGAGTAGTTTTAACAATTGTGTAAATAGGATGGTACATATAAATATATAATACTTATTTCATGCTAACATAGGTCTCTCATTTATTTTGTATTTATAACAATAATAGTGTTATTACCATAGTTGTAGTTATTGTTAATATAGTTTTGTTGTTTAGGGTATTATAATTCTTCCCCTCTAAAAAAAAATTCGGCCGCGAAATTAATGTCGAAACTTAAACGGAAACATACCAAATCGTTTTCCCCCGCTGCTCGTACTACCTTTCTTACAATCTTTAGCCAAATGCCCAACCTCTCCACATTCAAAGCAAGCACCAGTAGCCCTGTGACACGCCTTTCCTGGATGAAATTTCCCATAAAGGTTACATGGGGGACATGAGTTATAATCCGGGTATCCGCTCTTGCTTGATGACCCATAAGAATGACTATAATGTTGGCCCCGAACCTGCTGGTCTTGGTCACCCCACGCCTTCTGACTACCATTTTCCTGTCTGTCACTACCATTGCCATGTTTATCACTGCCCTGTCTATCACCACGTCATTTGTCAGTGCCATATCTATCCCTGTTGCCATGTCTGCAACGGTTGCCATATCTGTCACTATCCCTTCGATCATCAGCTCTCGGATTAGACCCCTGTGATGGTGTTTCTGATGGTCGTATACGATAGCCGTCTATGTCCCTCTGGTTGTCTCCTTCATTCTTCGGTTGATCACGGAAGATTTCAATATTTCTTGCAGCATTAGCAACCTATGCTACATCGAAAACCCGGTGTTTAAAATCCTGTCAAGTACAAAGTCATTCAGCCCCCATTTGAAGTGTTTAGCCTTTTCTTCCTAGGTGCCCGCTTTAGCCCCCAAGAAACCCGCCAATCTAAGAAATCTCTTCATAAAGTCAGTACTAGTTTCCTCAGGTAATTAACGAATCGATTTGTACTCTCGTTCACACCTTTCTTTCTCTGAGTATGAAAAATACTGCAAAAAGAAGATGTCACGAAAATCATTCCATGACAGCGTGGCCACATAAGAATCACCTCTTTTGGCTTGCTTATATGCCCTCCACCAACTATGGGCATCACCCTCTAACTTATATGTCGCCAACCTGGCCTTGAACTGGTCGTCGCATCCCAACACCTCGAAGATCTTCTCGATATGTGATATCCAGTTTTCTGCCTCAACCGGAGTGGATGCTGAACTAAAAGTATGAGGTTTCTTTTTCCGGAACCTCTCCAACCAAACACGAATATCAGTGGGTTGCGCATCCCCATCATTTTAACCGCACCCCCGCCCCCCCCCCCTGGTTTCCACGTATAGAATTTCGTCGATTCCCATTATGTCCCTTTATTTCTATTTTTGGCGAATATCGTCAGTTATGCGTAGAAGTAAAGAGTCTGGTAACATAGTCTACATACTGCTTGTGTTATCGCTTTATAAATTGCTGATCTGCTTCGTTGTTTACCACGGATTGCTTCGGCGAGGAGAGCATCTAAACGATTAAGAACGACAACAAAGAAAATTTAGAGGTTAAGGCCACAATTCGAAAGAGAGCGTTGAAATTAAAAATGAAACCTAAATGTCTACCCAATCCTCATAGGTCATAACCTAAGTTCTACAGGACGAACCCGGAGCTCTGATACCATAATTGTAACGAGAGAGAGAGAGAGATCGATCATGATAAAACTTTATCTCGATGGAAAACCACTTTTCAATCATTGGATCAAGCCTCCCTCCCTTCCTTTTCTTTTCCTCCTAAGTCTAGGGGCCTCTTTGTCACTTTCTTTATTTTCTAAGGGTTGTTTTGTATATTTTTTTATTTCTTATGAGTTGTTTTATTGAATTTTTTTACTGCTACCGGTTTATGATTTTTTGACTGCTAACATTTTTAGAAGTCCCTTTTTTTATGTTTTATACAATTAATCAACAAGTTTGACCAAAAAACGTAAATTTGATATTTTCCTATGACTACCTGATCACATTAGATCCAAGGTAGTCGTTAAAATAACTAGAAAAAGAGAACATACATGTACAACGTATTCCAAAAGAGACGATGCCAAAGAAAATCATCACTAACCGATACTAACAAACTGATTAACAGAACCTAAACAAGTCTAAGAGATCAATTACAGGTCACCTACATAATTTACTAAAACTATTTCAGAAAAATAAATTACATCAACTACACGGTTACACAGTTTTAATCTCTTAATAGATGATCAACACCATCACAAGCATGAAGATGTGCAAAAGAGGCCACTTGGTGGGCCTGAATCGTTCATAACAAGTTGGATCAAATTATTATTAAACTTCTCTGCATTTTCAACCATAGCGTCACGTTTGTTGGCCCCGCCAGCCCATGGCCACCCTGTATCCGTCACAACGATAGGAATCACAGATTCTGCATAAAATTAACTATATTAATTGTTACGAATTAAAGTTGCAATAACTAAACAACATATGCTTCTTATTAGAAAAGAGCAAATAGATTCTCTATACAAATGTTTTTAGGTTTTAGGTTTTTGCTTATTTGATGATTTAGCAGTCAAATAATCAGTTTTATTGGGTTAGTTTCAAACTAGCTGCAACAAACAGGTATTGCCTTTGCTTATCTGATGATTTAGTAATCAAATAATCACTTTTACGGGGTTAGTTTCAAACTAGCTGCAACAAACTGATTACTTGTCTACACCTCCTTATAATCCGATTTGACTTTCACTCCACTTATATGAAAAAGTTATCTTCTTGTACCAAACTTTATAATTAATTCCATGATAGATTTAGCAATTAGCTTAATGATCCACACAAGATCACAAGACATATGTCATACACATGATTACAAGCAACACAAAAAGGAGACAGACCTGGATATTGTAGAGAAAAGGAATTGTCTGAACCATACTGGAACCCCTCAAATCTACGATAATTTTGCTTAGTGTGTGTGAATAATAAGTCATCTGGATGCGATACTTCTGTTGAAATAGCAGGAAACACTGTTTGTCGGGTGAGCATTTTCTTTATTTTCATACTCGTCTCCTGCAAGTTGGCATCCAAAACCGATTGATCCCAAGTGCTGTTATGTTCATGTGGTAGAGCTGGCCATTGCAGCACATATATCAATTAGAAGCAGTTGAGGCGTTGAAGAGGATTTAGAAGCAGTTGAGCTTGGAACACGTGAAAGATAATGGCACGTTCTATAACGAGAATTGGTAGTCCTGGTCAAACAGCAACTGCATTTACGATACCCCCGTACTCATTAAGCAATTTGAACAAGTAAATCGAAACAGCAGGACCAAAATGAGTTGTTCATATGGTTATCCGCTATTGAAAGTTGGCAAATTATTCTCTATTTTTATAATTATTAAACCAAGAAAAGGGTTTATAAAATGAAACGATAATGTAAAATATGGTACCTTAGAGGATCTACAACCAATATTACGGAGATCAAGTGGCGGCACTCGGGGATATATGAACATAGGATGGAATTGAGTACTGGGCATTCAGAATTCACTGCATAAAGTCAAACAAAGTCAACTATAGCCGAGGAGTTTAACAGCACACAAAAAGATATATATTAGCAACTCGGTAGATTACCTGTATGGCCTGGTGAAAATTCTTAGGCTCTTCTAGATCCTCAAAAGGGTAAGCTCCCATCAGAATTACATATAATGTTACACCACAAGACCATACGTCTACAATCTGAATTCATAACATAAAAATCACCAATTGATACTAATTTTTACCCCACATAGGTCTTATAACAAGGGATTATCAACAGTTTTGTTTTTATTAAACATGGTTACATAAATGATGCACTATGACATAAACAAATGTTGTATCAAGTCACGTGATGCCCTAATCATACTAACAGATGCGCTAACACTAATTTTAGATGCAATAATCAAGCACACAAATGCCCTAACTTATAACATTATGTTCGTCATACTTTACAGATGTCGTAACACATTTTTTTATGCACTAATCAAATAGACACATGTTTTTCTCAGGGCCGCAAAACAGGCATGTCATTGGTTGGGTAACGGGTCAAAACAAGTACTTTTTGGGTCAAACTGTTAACAGATGCACAAATCTGAAAATAGATGCACCAATCTTCACGGAGCAGGGTCATTATCAAAGCGAACAAAAATATACATGCATACCTTAAATCCCTGAAACAAAGCAAATGTTTTTTTTTTGGATAACTGATTTAAGTTATGTTGTCAAATAGTGTGACATCTTACTTGAATTCTAGTAGTTCTCTGTATACCCCCATCATATCAAACACAGCTTCAGGTGCAATTTGGTTATGACATATGCAGAATATTAATAAAAAAAGGATCGACTCCATATAAGCAGCAATCATTTTTTTCAAAAAAGCATAAGCAGTCATCATTGATGTTCTTTAATTAACAAACTAGCTATAAATCATCATTCGACTTGAATCATACATGACAAAAAACACATAGTCCGGTTAAAATATATGTAAATTCTTGTATCTAGGAAGATAGGAATTTGATGAGCATTCATACGCGCATACCTCACAACACGTACATGGTATCTTTTTTTGCAATTAACTCGTAGAGCTTCATTAGATTTATCAAACTTCTGATCAAATGATTGAGTCTTGTTGGTCCTTTTATTCCCACTCAAGTGTATTCCACCACTGTCAGTAACACATAAAAAATAACACAAGAAAGATATTAATATCAATACAAACATTCAAATTCAATAGTTTAGAAGCTCTTGTAAAAAAACCTGCATAATGCAACTAAAAGCTCTTGTAAGAAATTGCACGAGTAACATTCAGTCAACTCATATACGTATTTGGCTTGAGGGATGAAACTGAAACATGCCTTAGTATCTTGACGAGGGATTCCTCTAGCTAGAGCAATGGAATCATTTGCACCCTGTAATTCATGGATCAATGCTTTCAGAAACTTATCGAGCATAATCAATTGCTTAAGCCCAAAAAAACTAATTTGTTATGCAGTTGCTGAGATTGATGGTTTGAAAGTACAGATTACCTGGATGCAAAGTAAAGGCTTGCGTACATGCTTTATAGATTCTGCGTTGCCTGACTTTAAGTTGTAGTCATTAACCGATTTGAAACCGAAAGAAACTGCAAAAGTATGCAAATGGGTCTTTAAGAAGAATGCTATCATGTTCATCAAGTATCAATAGTAGGAAATGTGTACCTCGTGTCAAAGCTTCATCAAATTCCCTAATAGTTTTACAATTGGCAGCTGCTGGAATGTTATATTCATCACTCATTTCTTCAAACAAAAGAGCATGCCTGCAAATATAAGTCTTAGTAGTGAGTAATGACATCGTTCCTCAATCAATGGTTGAACGGTATTTTACTTAAAAAGGTACTTTTGGAAAAAACATAGAAATCAAGTGAATCCTAGAAACCTAAAATGACGAGTTGGATCGAAAGAATATAAAAGCCTACCTTTTGAAAATTCTCCGCAGAGAAGACGAAATAGCTTTGCTATAAACTACATTAAAGCCCTCATGGAAGTCCTCGTCTGCAATGACCAGATTAAAAGGATTACACAAGGACGCATCACCAGAAAGGAGACAGCTATCAGATTCCTGCAATGAAATGTAGCATCGCAATCAACCAGAAAGGAGACAGCTATAGTGATATGCTTAGCAATCTGCTAAAGAGTTTTGTTGCGCTCGGTAAATTAATGTCTATCCAGTCAGCTTTAATAACTCATAATTTAAATCTGATCATTGTTTTGTTCACAAATAAGCATCAAGCAAATAAATATTTGCATCATATTATAACTGATTAACATAATGCCTAGTATATACCTAAGCCAAATACCGAACAAGGATGTTTTCTCCAAGAGACCAACCAGCAGCATATAAATTGTATCTGGGTACCGAGAGGATACATGTGCTACTACTTCACTAATATCTCCAAAGAAAGACGCCGAATAAAACTGAGAAAGTTTATGAATTTTATTAAATGCACACACCTGTTCGTTTCTTAAAAACAGCATTTCCCAAATTTGTACTCCCTTCTTAAAAAAACAAAATTAATAAAAGGATATGTCTTATGTATGAATCACTTCTTCCTCCTTGTTGACACATGAAAGGGTTGAGTAAGATACGGAGTTATTTTGTCAAAACTTCTACTATTCGAATCCATAGCGACCGTCAGTCCAACTTGCTTGATAGCCTGCACCGTTAAAAGTTCTTAAGTTCTATAAATAGCTATTTACATAATTTGGTCGTCGATGCACTAAACATACAAACAGATGCCCTATTTATGACCAATGATGCACTAAACATACAAAAGGATAGACTAAACATAACATATAGATGCCCTATTTATGACAAATGATGCACTAAACATTCAAACAGACACACTAAACATAACATATACACCGATGCCTTAATTTCATCGATGCCCTAAACATACAAACAAATGCCCTATTTATGACCAATGATGCACTAAACATTCAAACGGATACATATACACCGATACCCTAATTTGGCCATCGATCCACTAAACATACAAACAGATGCCCTATTTATGACCAATGATGCACTAAACATTCAAACGGATACACTAAACATAACATATACACCGATGCGCTAATATACTAAACATACAAAAAGATGCCCTATTTATGACCATTAATGCACTAAACATTCAAACGGATACACTAAGCATAACATATACACCGATGCCCTAATTTGGTCATCGATGCACTAAACATACAAACATATGCCCTATTTATGACCAATGATGCACTAAACATTCAAACGGATATACTAAACATAAACATATACACCGATGCCCTAATTTACTAAGCATGAAACAGGTGCCCTATTTATGACCAAAAACATTCAAACGGATACACTAAATGTAACGTATACACCGATGCCCTAAACATACAAATGTTAATATGCATGTTGCCCTTCTAGAATGGCTATGCATGTCATGCTTCTAGAAAGGAGTAGCCTACAACATTTGACTATGGATTTGGTATATGGAGAATTAGACGGTGAATATTGAATATATGGCATATGCATGCATGTGGAATGACATAGTTGTCAAATATGGAAGCATGGTAGGCGCCTACTTACTCTTTGTTTACATTTGTAAATGGCGGTTTGCAAACACTATAAATAGAAGTGTTTGCAAACTCAGTTGGTATCTCATTCCATCCAAAGAAAACACATACAAAGTGTTGTATCTCCTAGTATAGTTGTGAGGTTATTAGAGAGTTTGTGTAGTATTTCCTAGTTACAAGAGATTAGTGTTTATCCTTGTAACTAGAGAAGGTGTAACTCCTAATTTTCATCATAGTGAAACGTATCTTTCCTTGCCCGTGGTTTTTACCCTATTGGGGTTTTTCACGTTAAATCCGTGTGTCATCTTTTATTTCATTTCATATTTTAGTTGCGGTTTTGCTTCAGTCCGGTGTCACTTTTCTCAACAAGTAGTATCAGAGCTAAGGTTGGGTGTGTGTATAGTTATTTATCGTATGCTTTGTGGTTGCCACTTATAAGTGGACTTTCCACATCAAAAAGATAAATAAGAATATATGCACCTAAAAGGTGCCCGTTACTATTCTCAACAAATAGTAGTTTTGTCGAAAAGCAGATTGTGATTGTAGCAATGGCGACGAAATTTGAAATCGAAAAATTCAATGGGAATAATTTCTCGTTGTGGAAATTAAAGATGAAGGCTATCCTTAGAAAGGATAAATGTTTAGCGGCCATTGGTGAAAGGCCAGTTGAGGTCACGGATGATAGTAAATGGGACGAGATGGACGGAAATGCTATAGCAAATCTTCATCTGGCACTAGCAGATGGAGTTTTGTCAAGCATAGAGGAGAAGAAGACTGCAAAGGAGATTTGGGATCATCTTGCTCGATTGTACGAGGCAAGAACGCTCCACAACAAAATTTTTCTTAAGAGGAAACTTTATGCTCTTCGCATGACGGAATCTACTTCAGTGACTGAGCACGTTAATAACCTGAATACTCTATTTTCTCAACTCACTTCTTTGGATTGTAAAATAGATCCACAGGAACGTGCTGAAATTCTACTTCAGAGTTTACCTGACTCATATGACCAGGTCATCATCAACTTAACCAGTAATGTTCTTACAGACTGTCTAGTCTTCGATGATGTCGCAGCCTCCGTTCTGGAAGAAGAAAATAGGCGCAACAATAGGGATGATAGGCAAACCAGTTCAAGACAGGTGGAAGCTTTGGCGGTGACAAGAGGGAGGTCAATGGAATCTGGCTCCAGTGGGAGTCACAATCATGGTAAATCTGAAAAAGGAAAGAAGAAGAATAAGTTTAAATGCTTCAAATGTGGGAAGCCGGGTCACTTTAAGAAAGATTGTCGGGGTTCAAATACCTCGAATCCTCAGGGAAACGTCGCTAGCACTTCTGATGATGGTAACGCTCTGTGTTGTGAAGCAGCGGTTGCAAATGAAGGCAGAAAGAGATTTGCAGATGTATGGCTGTTCGATACGGGAGCTACTTTTCATATGACCGCAAGAAGAGAATGGTTTCATCAATATAAACCAATCTCTGAAGGCGGATCTGTGTACAGTTGCAATGATCATGAACTAAAGATCATTGGAATTGGAAGTGTCATGGTGAAGATGCATGATGGTACAGTTCGTACTATTCGGGATGTGCGACACGTGGAGGGCTTGAAAAAGAATCTATTGTCTCTAGGACAATTGGATGATCTTGGTTGTAAGGTGGAAATACAAAACAAGATCATGAAAGTTATAAAAGGCGCGCTTGTACTTATGAAAGGAGAAAAGGTGGCTGCAAACTTATACCAGCTGAAAGGAGAGATAATGAAGGAGGCAGAAGCATCGGTTGCTTCACATAGTCCAAGTCATAGAGTTGCAGTTTCATGGCATCAGAAGCTTGGACATATGTCGGAACAAGGAATGAAGATTCTTGTGGAGAGGAAGCTAATTCCTGGCCTCACAAAGGTTTCTTTACCTTTCTGTGAGTATTGTGTTATAAGCAAGCAGCATCGCCTGAAATTCAAGGCATCAAATTCTAGAAGTGTTTCTGTTCTAGAATTGGTTCACTCTGATGTGTGGCAAGCACCGGTTTTATCCCTGGGAGGAGCAAAGTATTTTGTATCTTTCATTGATGATTATTCCAGGAGATGTTGGGTGTACCCAATCAAGAAGAAGTCTGATGTGTTTGAAGTTTTCAAAGTATATAAAGCGCGGGTTGAACTTGATTCTGGAAAGAAGATCAAGTGTTTGAGGACGGATAATAGAGGTGAATACACTGGTGAAGAATTTGATACTTTTTGCAGGCAAGAAATAATCAAAAGGCAGTTCACAACGGCATACACTCCTCAACAAAATGGAGTGGCAGAGCGGATGAACAGAACCTTGTTAGAAAGAGCAAGAGCAATGTTGGCAACTGCAAGCTTGGGAAAATCGTTCTGGGCAGAAGCAGTTAATACCGCATGTTATGTGATAAATCGGTCACCCTCAACTGCAGTTGAGTTGAAAACACCGATGGAGATGTGGACGGGAAAGCCGATAAACTATTCAGACCTTCATATATTTGGAAGTCATGTGTACGTGATGTACAATACCAAGAAACTACAAAGCTGGATCCAAAATCTAAAAAATGTTTGTTCTTAGGGTATGCTGACGGAGTTAAGGGGTATCGCTTGTGGGACCCCACTGCCCACAAAGTAGTCGTCAGTAGAGATGTTGTCTTTATGGAAGACAAAATTCAAGAAATTGAAGAAGATGATAGCACTACAAGAGAAACTACATCAATACAGATGGAAAATGAATTTCAGTCAAATGATTCTTCTGAAGCTGTACCACAGCATGAGGTGAATGAGACGACCGAGTCTCAAGCTCCAACGACACGTACTAGTGATCGTGAAAGAAGACGTCCAGGTTGGCAGTCAGATTATGCTATGGAGAGCAACGTTGCATATTGTCTTCTTACGGAGGAGGGAGAGCCGTCAACTCTTCAAGAAGCACAGAATAATCCAGATGTATCGTTCTGGAAGGAAGCAATGCAAGAAGAAATTGAAGCTCTCCATAAGAACAAAACATGGGAAATGGTGCCACTACCAGGAGGCAGAAAACCCATTGGAAACAAATGGGTATATAAGATCAAGAAAAACGGTGATGATCAGGTGGAGAGGTATCGTGCAAGATTGGTAGTCAAAGGATATGCTCAGAAAGAGGGAATCGACTTCAACGAGATATTTTCCCCTGTGGTTCGAATGATAACTGTTCGGGTGGTTTTGGCATTGTGTGCTACGTATGATTTACATCTAGAGCAGCTAGATGTGAAAACTGCATTTCTTCATGGAAATCTTGAAGAAGAAATTTATATGCTCCAACCAGAAGGTTTTGAACAAAAAGGAAAAGAGAACTTGGTTTGCAGGTTAAACAAATCTCTGTACGGTTTAAAGCAGGCGCCGCGGTGTTGGTACAAGAGATTTGATTCTTTCATCATTGGCCTTGGATATAACAGACTACACGCAGACCCTTGTGCATATTTCAAGAGGTTTGGAAATAATGATTTTGTCATTTTGCTGTTATATGTTGATGACATGTTGGTCGCATGCCCCAACAAAGATCGTATTAGTAAATTAAAGGCACTACTCACTAGGGAATTCGAGATGAAAGACTTGGGACCCGCAAACAAGATTCTAGGGATGCAAATTCACCGAGATAGAGTTAGTAGGAAAATTTGGCTTTCACAGAAAAGTTATGTGAAGAAAATCTTGCAAAGGTTCAATATGCAAGATTGTAAGCCGATATCAACCCCGTTTCCTACTAATATCAAGTTATCCTCCAAGATGAGTCCTAGCAGTGAAAAAGAGAGGATGGAAATGTCTCGAGTATCATATGCATCAGCAGTGGGAGGTTTAATGTTCGCGATGATTTGTACAAGACCAGACATTGCACATGCAGTGGGAGTAGTGAGTTGGTACATGGCGAAACCTGGTAAAAAGCATTGGGAAGCTGTGAAGAAGATCCTTAGATATATTAAAGGAACCTCTGATGTTGCATTATGTTATGGGGAATCGGGTTTAACTGTCAAGGGATATGTTGATTCTGATTACGCAGGTGATTTGGATGGAAGTAAATCAACCACCGGGTATGTATTTACACTATCTGGCGGAACAGTAAGCTGGGTTCCAAAACTGCAGTCAGTTGTGGCGATGTCAACAACAGAAGCAGAATATGTTGCAGCTGCTCAAGCCAGTAAAGAAGCTGTATGGTTGAAGATGTTATTGGAAGAGCTCGGGTACAAACAAGAGAAAATTACTCTATTCTGTGACAACCAGAGTGCCTTGTATCTGGCAAGGAATCCATCATTTCATTCAAAGACAAAACATATACGAGTTCTGTATCACTTCGTTCGTGAGAAAGTGGAAGACGGAACCGTGGATATGCATAAAATCCATACTAATGATAACTTAGCTGATTATATGACGAAAGCAATCAACTGTGACAAGTTTAAATGGTGCCGATCCTCATGCGGCCTAGCAGAAACGTAAGCAATATGAAAGTGCAAGGAAGGATAACGGTGTGAAGATCGATTTAGCTTCAATCGAATCTTCAAGTGGGAGATTGTCAAAGTAGCCTACCATGTTTGACCATGGTAGGTGGAACACTAGAGAAAATTGGATGGAGGACATGTGAAATTGGTTGGTGAAAGGTGGCATGCCAATTTTGTCAAATATGGATGCAAATGAACTGGCGCCTACAATTTCTATATATGTTCACATGACCAACATGCATCTTACTAGCACTATAAATAGAAGTGCATGGAACTCCATTTGAGGCATCCCATTCCATCCAAAGAAAACACATACAAAGCGTTGTATCTCCTAGTATAGTTGTGAGGTTATTAGAGAGTTTGTGTAGTATTTCCTAGTTACAAGAGATTAGTGCTTATCCTTGTAACTAGAGAAGGTGTAACTCCTAATTTTCATCATAGTGAAACGTATCTTTCCTTGCCCGTGGTTTTTACCCTATTGGGGTTTTCCACGTTAAATCCGTGTGTCATCTTTTATTTTATTTTATTTCATATTTTAGTTGCGGTTTTGCTTCAGTCCGGTGTCACTTTTCTCAACAACAAATAGATGCCCTAACCTTACACATAATAATAATGTGTAACCTGATGCTTTAAATACACACACATGTTCCCTAAGATGTCATATCATTCACTAATAAACATATATGTTGCACATTAAAGCATCGCAGTTATAAAATATCATTCGGACATTTCAACAAACACATGGTGTTTAATAAACACATTTTTCATGCATTTTTTTGTCAAAATTTTCCAATTACCTTGTAGAAAACATGATGATATGATTAAAAACTTACAACAAAACTTCAAAAATCATTAGAAATTCGATTTAATTTTGAAAAATTAAAAAAATTAGTGCACTTACAAGTTAAATCGTGCTTTTCTTCATTATCAGGTGATTCATGAATCAATTAACAACAACAAAAATGATTAATCAAACATAAAAATTAGGGCACTCACATTTTGTAAAAAAAATCGCCACTTTGATGTTAATCAGCTAGAAGAACAAATCAATTAGATTTTGGAGTGTTTTTTATTGGATTAGAAAATAGGAGTTTTTGATTGTGTTTTTTATCTTGTTAGTTTGGTGTGTCGAAGGTGTTTGTGTGTCTGTGTAAAATGACGGTGTGTGTGACGAGTGTGTGTGTTAGAATGAGTGGTGGACACTTATCCCCCTTCTTCTTTTTTTGTTATTTTCATTTTCTACCCCTATGTTTGATATGTTTTTAAAATCTACCATGTAGTTTTGTTTTCTAGGTTTTCTACAAAAATCAAGTTTTCTCTAGAACCCATCCCTACGTATATATATATATACATACATATGTGTATATACATACATATATATATATATATACTTAATACTTTAAATAAATAATAATATTTTATTATTATTTTCGTCTTATTATCAGGCTAACGGGGTACAACGTCTCGTCATTAAATATGTCCATGACCCATAGCTTTTACCTCGACACTAAACTTTCCATAAGAATCATCTTCCATTTCCTCAATTAAAATTGACACAACGATTATAAATATTAAATGTTTAAGAAAAAGGTTTCGAGAAATTACATCTTTCGTCTTGCATTAAATTCTCAAGTAAAATAACTATTTATTATTAAAATCTTGAAAATCTTACCCCTTTTAAGCAAAGTTTCTAAGTATAAATTTCTTTCGAAAATTCGGCATGACCCGTACGTCTTTATGACTTTTTCCAAGGTCTTAAACCTTAATCCAAAACACTTTTTCACAAACCCGACGTTTTCCGACAAACACAATATCAATACCTTCAACATGTTTTATCAAACCGTAGCAAAATAACCCCTTTACATCCGACAAGTCCAACAAAATCTTTCTTAGTCCAACATAATTCCTTTAGTCCATTTATAAAGTCCACAAATTCATTTACTTGTTATTGGGTCTTATGGCCCATTACGGTCTTTAAGTAATTAGCCCGATAGCAAAACTTAGTTCATATCTCTTTACATAAGTCCAAAAATATAACCAAACCCAATGGACCTTAAGCCCATTAAGCCGAATCAAATATAAGCTATAAGCTTATAATATTTTAATATAAGCCGAAACCAATCAATAAGCCATAAGCTTTTAGTATAAGCCGAAAACTAATAAGCTATAAGCTTATAAAAATAAGCCGAAAACCAATAAGCTATAAGCTTATAAAAATAAGCCGAAAATCATAAGCTCAAAATAAGCCGAATCCAATAACCAAGAAAACCAAACACATTATTCAATCCATTAACCAAATCAAATATTCAAATCCATTAACCAAGTCCAATAAGCAAACCAAGTGGTCAAGCCCACCTTGGCGTCGGACCACACAAACAAACGGACCCTTATTTGGGCCAAGCCCAAGCCGAAAACATACATACCCAAATAAGCTATAACCTAGCTTATTAAATAAGCAAAACCTCAAAATAAGCCCTTTTAAGCATTTTCATAAAATGAAAAATTACCACAACAACCATTTTATTCAAATTTAAAATTCCTTTTCTTTCTTTCCTTTTTAGCCGACACACAAACATCCCCTTTTTACACTTTTTCGATTCCAAGATTCGATTTTTACGACGATCAACTTGTACAACTAGTGTATTAACACCATAATAACCATAAAAGTACAACTTTAACAAAGTTTAGAAAACTTACAAGTTTGGATGACCTTGGTTCGGTTTTGGCGCGAAAGGAACGAATTTGTACACCTTTTATATAACCCGCGTCTACTAACTATTAACCCACTAACTATTCTTAACCCGTGTTCTTGTGAAAATCTTCAAAATCTTTGTTTTTCTTCTTCCTTGGGTTCGTCCAAATATATATATATATATAGAGAGAGATTTTTTTGTGTTTTTGATTTTCAAAATGGTGCATGAATAAAAAATGTTTGAGGTGGTGGAATAAAAAGGGTACTATCCAAGACATGCTAGCTTAAAAATAGCCATTTGGTCTCCTTTTGACTTCTTTTGACCGATTGGATCCTAGGGAGGGTCCCGGGTCTTCTTTTTTGTATTGAGATCACTTAAAAACTCAATTTTCATCTATTTAAAATGTCAACCATACTTGGTTATCATTTCCATTGCGTTTAAAATTATTTTTCCATAAACCTAGGTTATTCACACGACACTTATCACATTAAATTGCTACAAAAATCCATTTTGAGCCGTTATCGGCCGACTCCGAACCGAAAACATGAATTTTTGACAAAACTCAACCGAACCTCGTTCATCCGTTTAAAAACACTTCAAACCATAAAATTAGGCTTAACAATTTATATTCAACCAAAATTTTACCTTTTTACGACCGTTACAGTCTTTTACTGAATTTTACGAAAATAACCGTTTTTTTCTGATAACTTTCAAATCTCACACTCACGATTTCCTTTTTAAACCACGTTATCATATCATTATGAATTTATTAAATAAGTAAACCCATTAACACATTCCCAACTTCATAAAATCTCCACAATCGAATAAATTGTCGTGCCGGTACGCGCTGCGTGACAATTTTTCGCTAAACTCGGGAAAACTTCCCCGAAAGCACTGAAAACCTCAAAACCACTTTAAAACAGAAAACGAATCAAAAGTGATTCATTCAAGAACTCAAAACTTCATCAAACTCCCGGTTAAACCGAAACCGCTTTTACGCAAAATAGTCAACAAAAGTCAACTTTTCAGCTTTCATCAGGAAAACTGACAAGATCGAAAGACTTCAAAATACAAGACTATAATTTTTTCATAATACTTAACCCTGAAAATTTTACCGTTATCACACGTTTCTTCCTAAATCGAGCCCAAGTAACGTGTTTTTCTTCCAAATGCTTCTCAAATGCTTCTCAAATGTTAAAACATCAAAAAGAAACTATTAAGTACAATAATTGGGCATATTTGCATGATTTTGGGGGTTAAATGACCTTGAAAAAGCGTATAAAATGATACCTCATCAGAATGTCTCATAAAGGAACGTCTAATCAATGGTAGTTGGTCTCGGTGTTAGAAACGTCCCGTAGCTTTTGACCGTACAGAGTCATCGTTGATTTGATTAATGGATGAAATGTCTCAGCTTTCATCACTTCCAGGTACAGATTTATGGCAATGGATGATCGGTAAAGATATAATTTTCATAGTTTCAAAGACTCGAAAGCATATTGATGATATTATTCTCCCTTCAAATGCAAGTTAGTACAAGATGGTGCAAAGCTCTTCGTCGGAAAGTGATATTTTCGATTACCACATCATTTGAACCAATCCAAAAGAGGCATGGATATTAACTCGATCTTGTGATCGGCGTGTAATAGTGGTATGAAATAAAATGAACATCTAATTTGCTCTTGCGAAGTTGTTATTAATGTTTGGAGATTAATTTGATTGTGGTGGGATGCCCAATTACTGGTTTTTAATTCTGTTACGGACGGGATAGATTGGATAGATGATATAAGGAAGTCAAATGTTCTCAAAGAAAGGATGTACGTGAGCATTGCTACTACTTGGTGGATGCTTTGGAAATTTTAGAATAATGTCACTTTCAATACTCACACAATGAGATAAAGTGATATTTTTTATTCTTTTTATCTTTTTTTCTTTTTATTGGTTAAAATATAGTCGATCTAATGTTTAATGTTGGAACAATTGGTTGAAAAATCCTTTGTAATTTTCTAGCATCTTGCTAGAGTTTGTTATTTATAAATATCCTTTGTTGTTAAAAAATAGCAAATGACACAAAAAGGTACTCAACTTAGAGTATGTTTCCAATCAAGGTACTCGGCTTTTTTTTTTGCATATAAAGGATGCCAACTTTTTTTTAGCCGATTTAGGTTTTTTTGTCACTCCCCGTTAAAAAACTAACGACTATTTCGTTATTTTCCTAAATGAATCTTTTATGAAATTTGAGGGGGGGTTTTGACATTTATTTCTAAAATTAAAAGTGATGTTTTAAATCAAATAATAAGCTAATAAGCTGAGAAAATAAACAATGTTAACAACCTTATCGTTATTGATATATGATTATTGACCTATATCTTTTATTTGTTCCATTGTCCTAATATTTGTATATTACATTAAGGTGCGTAAGGAGAAAAATAAGAGACTATTTAAAAGAACAACTAGTTCAGTTGGGGTTGCTGTAACATTCCGTATTTTCAGGTCATTTACGACGTCATCTATTGTGCTAATTATATTTTTTCTCGTACGCGTTTACTTTTAATTTTAATAGTTAAGTTAAATCGCGTAAATTAAGAATCACCAATCAACGTAAACGGACACCAAACGAATTAAAGTTTTTGTCAAGCAAGCAATATATCATTTTTACGAAAGTAATAATCAACTTATTATATTTTATTTTTATTGGTTACGTAAAACGTTTACGTTTCACAATTAATACATTTAGGCATACCCGGAAGCACCAAAAGTTATCTACGCTTTAACAAATACCCACAATTGTACCCAATACTCAAAGTTTATGTAAAACTTCAAGTATTTATTAATTTATTCAAATTCTTCATGAAAGAATTCAAATCAAACCCTACAATGTACAAATTGTACATTATATTTAATCTACATTTCATGTAGCCTCAAAATAATGCAAGTATACACTAAATAAAAGACCAAAATATTTTTCCACCCCTCCCCTCATTATTTTCGTGTATATGTATGTAATGGGGGACATTTAGCCACCAAAATTTCTAGTAAATCTTGTACAACACATCTCTAATTATGGCAAACCAAGACTAGGCTACATTTGACCAAGACTTTCCCCAAAACCCTCCCCTTTGTCCCTTGACCAATTACCACCCTTGGAGCCTAAGTTTTGACCTTTCAATAGTAACTTGGACTAGTCTAAGATATATAATGCCTAACTAGTAAAAGATAACACATACATAACAATTCCTAGTGTGAAAATCAAAGCAAAAACCCTCCCTTTTGCTTCTCTATAGCCACGGCAACAAACACACTCTTTGGATAATCCATACCAAATTTTCTACAACCTATACACACCTACACACATCATTCATAAGATATTCTAAGAGGTTTCCAAGCATTGGTTAACCATATTCAAGTATTAATCAAGAAAAGGAAGATTAGGGTTTATTTGGAAAAGTTAGGGTTTCATATTGTGCAAGCTTGGGTTTAAAGGCTAAACAAGGGTTTAGCACCTATTTTTCATCATCATCATTTATCATAAGGTCTTCTATAAACCTTTATACTTTCATTTTATGAGTTTTTATGTATATGATGTGCTATGTAGTGAAATCACCATTTAGGATATGTTTAACATTTTAAAAGTGGATTTTCTTGTAAACATGATTTATGGATTTGTACACATGTTATATGGATGGTATATTGAGTTTACAAAATGGATATAAGACTTGTACACACTTGGTTTATGTATAAAAATGATTATGGACAAACTAGTAAATTAGGGTTACTTAATGAAGTTATGGTTTTTAAGTGTTATTATAGATTTATTAATCTTGTCACCTTGGACAAATTTTGGACTTATGGACTATATAAAATATATGATATAGTATATTAAGAGTGTGGGAAAAACTTGTGGAAATTACTTAGTTAAAAAGTATATAAAACAAGTTTAATAAATAAGTTAATACATAGATATTAAAGGGCTGTTTGGAGTCGAATTCCAAACAGTGGGTATTATATTTTATAAATATTCTACGACTCATGACGATTCCGAAAAGGTAAGAAACTTGTCAAACGGATAAATAACGAAAAAGTTACGCCAAAAACAAGTTATACGATAAATAAACGGATTTGTAAAAGAATTTTTATAAAAACTTTTCATAAAAATTATTCAAACAGCAAGTTTGGTATTTTTAACAAATTATACATATTTTTAGGATTCCAAAATGATAAGAATCGTAATTTTTCAATTAATAACGAACGAGTTATGAATTTCGCGAGTTTACGAAAATTAATACTTTTATAAAACTATTTTTATAAAAGTTACTGTTCATGACAGAAATAATTATTTCTGTAAACCTCATAAATAAGTAGAACTTTCAATTACGAGAACGTGCTCGAACGAATCACTAAAAATGGAGCTATAACGAATAAAATATGACGTTTACGGGTTTTACGATAATTAAAACTATAAAAATAACTTTATAACTGGCGTGAACAGTAAAAAGTACTGTTCATCAGAGGGTCAAAAATATGAAAATGTCAAATTATGATAACTCGTCCTAATACGAAAGCGTGGACATACGAAACTTAAAAACAGGCTTAAAACGAGAAAGTTACGCACTATTTTATAACTTGTGCACTATTTCCTGAGATGAATAGTGTTGGTTCGTTTTTTTTTATAAATTTTTGCGAAACATTTTAGAATCATTTATATAATATTTATACATGTCTTAAACTTTATAAATATTATTTTACAAAGGCGATTGAACTATTTAACGATTATACGAGCTTTAATACATGGGCAATTATTTTATCAAAATAGGATTTTAAACATTATTTCCAACATGAATATTTGGTGATGTAGCTATATAGACTTATATACGGTATTACTTATTTCATAGTACGTAGTACTTATTCGACCTATATCTAATTAGGTTGCTTTCCGTCTTTATCGTGACGCATTTTCTGTTATACCTCGATCATTCATTTCCTAAGGTGAGTTCATAGCCCCACCTTTTCTCTTTTAATGGTTTTCTTAAACTGTTTTTATTCGGGGTGAGAATACGTGCTCGGTTTTTACTACATAAACTTATTGATTTCATACGTAAGCGTTACATGAATATTTATTACTAGTTTGGATTTTTACTACATGATTTGAGATCTGAACAACTATAATTTGAAAGCACCCCCGTGAATTTTAACATGATTGTTTTACTACGGACACTAGTGTTTACAAAGTGGTATGCTATACATATTACCGCCCGGAATATTATTGCTAAATTACCCTATTGCCGTGAAGTCCCCTAACTTATCATGAACGTTAATAGCTATAAGTAAGCGCGATGTTGTGGAAAATCTATCAGATTACAATCCCACCTTACATGGGTCACTATTAGATCGGTGCATTTCTCTAACATTGATAGGGTTGTTTAGGTTTGTTGGCAAGCCATCCTAAATCGATTGGGGAACAAATCTAGATAAGGGCTTCAAGGGTCATGAGCTTAGTGCAATAATACCTGTTTTATATTTAGACTTGGTGAATGTGTTTCCCTTGTCTACCTTACTTGTTTTGGACTTCGGAATACGTACTTAGTCCACCATTACTTCGATCTGTGGATACTACTTAACATTAACTAGATTTATTAAATCACTTCTTGGATTTCGGAAATAACACTTTGAAATGCCGTAACGCTTCTTTTCTTACTGCAATATTTCTTAAATTATTTCAACACTGATTTTACTTAAACCTATGAATTCACCAACATTATTGTTGACGTTTTTGCATGTATTTTCTCAGGTTATTATTGCTAGTGGCAGCAATTTTTTTTGGGGGGTTTAACATTTGAGTCGCGCTTATATGTTTTTTGAAGGCTTAATAACTTGTATACCATTCGACAAACGAGTTAAAAAAATGTTTCTATTGCATTATAAATGGGATCCTTTGTAAACTCGGATTGAATATAAACGAATTGTGAAATTTATTTAAACGTCTCCTTTTGAGGTCCGTTTTCTGAGACTGTGCGTATTGGACAATGAAGTTCGCACCCCCCAATGTTACCAACTCCTTTGCCGTCCCATTTGGGCGTGTGACAGATTGGTAATCCGAGCGAAATCATGAAAACTAGGTCCATTTCAAAACCTAGACTATGACATGTTTTTCAAATAATAGAGTCTCTCCTTGTTTTTATTCGTATCCACGCGAAGCTTGTCCAGGTAACTTATAATTTGCTCTATTTTGCATCCCTACTACTATTACATGATAATGATTAGTTTAAATACCAGACTATGATTTCGTTATCTTACGTCAATCCATATGACGTCTTACTATTTACCTTATACTAGTCTGTTAAATAAATATTGATCACTTCGTTTCGTGTACTTCCCGAGTCTCTCATTTACTCCCAAGAGCGTCAATACGGTAATTATAATAAGGATACCTATACTTAAGTGGCAAATTTCTTCTTGATCTCTTACGATTAACTCCACCATTTACGAGACTTACTTTATTCCCCTTTTGATGATATCGACAATTCGGCATTATTTTGTAAATTTCTACTAGTTACTTTACCACTTGACTCCAGAGTAAAACATTTCCTTATGATCGCCATGTTGTTTCGTAATTCCTCGTTTAGAAGGCCTTCCGTTGATGGGAGTACGATAATTAACTTGTCACCTCATACGTGTTACCGTGGAGCACCTACCTTTAGAACATGACTTTTTACGTTCATTTTGTTGATTGAATAGTTCTTTACGTTCATTTTTCATTGACTCTATCTGCTTATTCGGAAAGTCATTATACTTGTTATGACCTATCACTTTACAAACAATCTCGATGTCAACCTATAGAACCATTTTTGTAGTCACCCTATGACTACTTCACGTTTACTTTAATTGACTATATTTATTTCGTTAAAAACATCGATACAATTCACACATCACACTATATAGACAAAATGAGCATTGCATCGTTGGGCCACAAATATACATAGCATAATCACCTAATAGATTTTATGCATATACGGAATTTACGCTATGCATCGGGGAAGACCAGTCATGCTGAGAGTAGTTACCTTAAAACCTATACCTCTTCATTCAACACAAATCCAAGAAATTTCCGCATCTCTTCTCTAACCCCTTACCTTCTTCAGTTCACCACCTGAGCCTTGACGACAAGGCTCTCTAACCGGAGGAACTAATAAAATCCGTATTTCAGGTCATTTACGACGTCATCTATTTTACTAATAATTTTTTTTCGTACGCGTTTATTTTTAATTCTTATTATATAGTTAAATAGCGTAAGTTAAAAATCAACAATTAGCGTAAACGGACACTAAACGAATTAAAGTTTTCGTCAAACAAGCAATATATTTATTTTTTACGAAAGTAATAAACAACTTTCTATTTTATTTTTATTGGTTACGAAAATTGGTTACGTTTCGCGATTAAATACATTTAGGTATACCCGGAAGCACCAAAACTTTTCTACGCTTCAACAAATACCCACTTTTATACCAATACTTAATTAACTCACTCTCAATCACAACCCATGTATATCCATAGGGTTGTGTATGTAGTAAACTCAAATGAGATATTCTAACTTGCAAACATTTCCTTAAGACCATGAAACTTTTCCTACACTTGCCATAGACATTGACCAAAGACTCCACAATTCACATCATCTTGTTCCTTGAACAACTAGTAACACTTGACTTAGTTATATGAAATATAATACTTTAGCAAAGTGAGATCCACACACACGTCTTATATTCAAGTGTAATAAACACAAAAAAAATCTCTCTTCCCTCCCCCCTCTATAGCTCATGGCATCAAAAACCCGCCACATAAATCCATACAAAATTTTATACAACCTAAATCATAACCTACACACACCATTCATAAGATATTCTAAGAGGTTTCCAAGCATTGGTTAACCATATTCAAGTGTTAATCAAGAAAAGGAAGGTTAGGGTTTATTTGGAAAAGTTAGGGTTTCATATTGTGCAAGCTTGGGTTTAAAGGCTAAACAAGGGTTAAGCACCTATTTTTCATCATAAGGTCTTCTATAAACCTTTATACTTTCATTTTATGAGTTTTTATGTATATGATGTGCTATGTAGTGAAATCACCATTTAGGATATGTTTAACATTTTAAAAGTGGATTTTCTTATAGAACAATATTTTATGAATCTGTAGCACATGATTATATGATGTAATATTGAGTTTTACAAAAAGTGTAAGAACTTGGTACACTCATGGTTTATATGTAAAAAGAGTTATGTATAAACTAGTGATATAAATGTTACTTATGAAAGTAAGGGTTAAAAGTGTAATATGGACTTGGTAAATTTGGACACAAATGGAAAATTATAGACTAATGGACTCTTATTATATATAACATATATGACATATATGAAATATAAGACTTGTGGTAGATTTACAAAAGTGAAAAGTATAAAAACAAAGTTAATAATGATAGACTTATTAAAGTGCAATCAAAGAACATTCTGTCCAGAAAGTGATAAAAATAATATATTTTATATTTTTATAAGATAATACATCTCAAGATGATTCCGAAAAGGTAAGAAACTTATCAAACGGATTAATAACGAAAAAGTTACGGCAAAAACAAGTTATACGATAAATAATGGGATTTGTAAAAGAATTTTTATAAAAACTTTTTATAAAAATTATTCAAACAGAAAGTTTGGTATTTTTAATAAATTATACATATTTTTAGGATTCCAAAATGAAAAAGAATCGAAATTTTTTAATTAATAAAGAACAGTTATGAATTTCGCGAGAAGTTTAAAACATGTTTTTATGAAAAACCTCCAAACTTTCTGTTTGAATTCGACATCCCACCTGGTCATTTTATATTTTTATAAGATAGTACACCTCATGACGATTCCAAAATGATAAGAAACTCGAAAAACCGATTTATAACGAAAAAGATACGACGATTTCAAGTTTACGTTAAATATATACTTTTATAAAACTATTTTTATAAAAATTACTATTCACCACAGAAACTTATATTTTTAAAACATCATTAATATGATAAAACTTTTAAATACGAGAACGTACTCGAAAGAATCGCTAAAAACGGAGTTAAAACGAATAAGTTACGACATTTACGAGATTTACGATAACTAAAAATAAATATATAGCTGTTATGAACAGTAAAATCACTATTCATCAGAAAAACTCAAATTTTGAAAATGTTATATTTTGATAACTCGTCTTAATACGAAGGCGTGGACGTAAGAAACGGACTTAAAACGAGAAAGTTACGCCAGTTTTACTAAAGTATACTTATAAACGTTTTTACTTTATAAATATGATTTCACTAAAACGATTTAGATGGTGATATAGCTATATAGAGTTATATGTGGTATTAGTATCAAAGTACTATATTACTAGGGAGTTTCATAATGAGGCCTCTTCGGGGTGGCGTATCGACGAGTTGTTGGATTTACGATTTAAAGTGTCCTAGCTCCTCATACGTCACTACACGACCTCTTAATTATGATAGCCCGAACGATAGTATGATGAGCTATACGACCTATAAATAATCAAAGTGTTTAGTACTTATACGACCTATATTGGATTAGGTTGCCTTCGGATTCCTTCGTGACGCATTTTTCTATTGTGAATACTTGTTGATTACCATTCACTCGAGGTGAGTTCATAGCCCCCTTTTTACTACGTGATTGTTTTACAAAATCTACGGGGTGAATTACATTGCTTGTTTTACTATTGGACACAAGTGTTTTTCTAAGTGTTTTCAAAGTGTTTACAAAGTGTATGCTATCCAGATTACTGCCTGAATATTATTGCTAAGTTACCTTATTGCCGTGAAGTCCCTATTTATCATGAACCGTTAATTGCTATTGTAGTAAGCGCGAGTGTTGTGGATAGATCTATCGGGACTGACAATCCCCACCTTTCCTTGGGTCACTAGTTTGATCAAGGTGCATTTAACATTGAGAGGTGTTAGGTTGTTGGCAAGCATCCTATATTCTGATTGGGGCACAAATCTAGTTAAGGCTTCGGGGTCATGAGCTTAGTGCAATAATACCTGTTATATATTTAGACTTGGTGAATGTGTTTCCCTTGTCTACCTTACTTGTTTTGGACTTCGGAATACGTACTTAGTCCACCATTACTTCGATCTTGTGGTCCACTACTGAACATTACTAGATTTATTAAATCACTACTTGGATTTCGGATGGATTTCGGAAATAACACTTTTAAATGTTGTAACGCTACTTTTCTTCTGAAATATTTTTTAAATTATTTCAATACTGCTTTTTACTTAAACCTATGAATTCACCAACATTATTGTTGACGTTTTAGCATGTATTTTCAGGTTACTATTTTGCTAGTGGAGCATTGAGAGCATTCGAGTCGCGCGGATATATATTTTTGAAGGCTTAATAACTTGAGTACTATTTGACAAACGTTTTGACAATGTTTTCTAATACATTATAAATGGAACCTATTTAACTCTGACATTTTTAATTAAATTGAATGTGACATTTTATTAACTATTTTGAGGTCGTTTTCTGTGACTTGTACTTTGTGCCTTAAAGTCGCACCCCAATGTTACTATTCCGATGCCGTTCGATTTTGGGGGTGTGACATGTTAGCCGTTGTTGTGTTGGAAGTTTGTTATTAGAAGTTTGTTGAGATTCAGATTTGTTGTGGTTGTTGTTGGTCGGAATATATATAAAGATATTGATAGTGAAAAGACAACATTATGTTTTAGCAGTTTTTTGAATATAAAGCAAAGCTTTATTTTATGAAGAAGATGAACTCTAGCCACAAATGAAAAAGGCAAGTGAAATGGTTTTGTTTTTTCTTTCTAGGGAATATGGTGGTTTTTACTTTGTGTCAGATGAAAGTAGAAAAGATATATAAAAATCAGAAAAAGTGGGAAATGGTACAACAATTGAATTGACTAGTCAATTGTGTTTGGTACATCTTTGGTATTTGGCCCGAGTAAAAAATGGAGGTAGTAGGTACAAGATAGTGGTGGGGCCTAATTAAATATGACATGACAGTATAACAAGACTAAATTAAAAATTGAAAATTCGTTATAAATTCCATATTTTCAAGTAAATATTAAATATAAAAGGCTTATGGTTTAGTGTGTACAACTCACATGTGATTTGTTCAAAATCATATGTGATTTGTGCAAAATCACATTGGATTTTTTAGAATTTTTATTTAACAGTTAAATTTATTTTACTTTAATTGACTGCGGAGTAATTACAAAAAGTTGATCCAAAGATGTATTTAATGGAACAAGTATATTATTATAATTGTTTTAGTTTCTTATTTATACATGTAGTATAGATATTGTTCAGGTAAATCACATGTGATTCATACATGAATCACATGTGATTCATACACGAATCACATGTGATTTACGAATGAATTGCATGTGTTTTGAAGTACTTTTATACTTGAGTTTATAATATGTTTATTACACATCACATGGTTTGTATTCTGTACAAATTATGAATTTTGAGTATTGTGTTGTGTCTTAAACTCAAACATATAAATAACAAAGAATATAGCATTAAATAACAAGAGAATTCAATATATTCAATTAAAAGTGCATTACATATATTCAATTAACAATGTGTTAAATAATTTAAAAAATTGTAAAGAAAAATGAAAAGTAAATTTAAAACAAAAGTTTTCAAACACATATCAATGTCATATTTCTCATTTCATTTGAATTTAGCGAACAAGTTTTTTTGGTATGCAAATTAGTCTTTTTCGCCAATGTTGATATTTCTTTTTCGGCTCCACTTTAACTTCAAGTGATTTTTCTTCCATTCTTTCATTATCTTCCTTCCATACCATATTTGTCTCGAGTCCGTGACAGAGTTTTACATATAATTTCTTCAGCATCTGCAAATACAACACATAGTACCATATAACAACATAGGAAAGAAAGAATTATTTTTTCAAATTTGTTTTATGTATATAAATCACATGTGATTTATTAAAATCACATGTGATTTACTAAAATCACTTGTGATTTATTAAAATCACACGTGATTTATTATTTTTATAGAAAAACAAAAAAAACTAAATCACGTGTGATTTACTCATTCATAGATCAAAATTCATTCAAATTCGGTTCGGTCTATAACAACAAAGAGCAAATCACATGTGATTTATATATTCTTATAACAAAACACTACAACACCATAATCACGTGTGATTTGCTTTTTTTACTTCAAAATAGTCTCATGTGATTTGTCCTTTTCTGTAACATACCTAAATTTCATTTTCATTTTGAACCTAAGATTTTGATTCGTAAGATTGGTACGAATTTTTCTCCAAATTCAAAGTGTAGTATGAAATCACTTGTAAATACACATTTCAAAAGCTAATCTAAAGTTGACTATTTGAGGTCAAAATAAAGTAATTTATAAAAGAAATAAGAAGTGTACGAATCGAGTGGCGTATGATTTTCGTGGGAATAACTTGCTACTGGAAAAAAAATTATATATACAATAATAGTAAATAATAATGCAATAATAATGTGTAGATGAAATGAATCAGTTAGATATATATACTTACAATGAAGACCTAGCACCATACATCACAATTTATAAATATATCTTTCACCTTGAAAATCAAATTGTTCGCCGGATATTTTATAATTTTTTTCGGTGATCGATTTTTTATTTTCCTGTAAATCAACATTGATTTGTGTGATTTACTGTAACTGACGATGATTTGTTATGATTTTCAGTGATTTATAGTGGTAGAAAGAAGTTTCGGCGGTGGTTTGAATTTTTCCGGTGGTGGTTTTGTGAGAGACAATATGTGTGTTTTTTAGGAGATAGAAAGTTAGATAGTAAATGAGGGGTAGGGAGGTGATTTTTAGGGTTTATATATGATTGAGAGGAGGTCTATATACTATTGGATTGAAATTAAATCAATGGATATGATTTATTCTTTTGTTCTTTGACTTGATATGGTTCTTTGTGGATCTCCCCTCACTTTATATAATTGTAGAAAATTTACCTTCAGAATGCTCCATAAATCCTCCTTTTTAACATCAGGAACCTTCTTTTACTCCTCATATTAGATTCCAATATGTTGAGACATCCTCACAAGTGTGCCAAGAAATTTAGTCAGCTCATTTGCTTTGTCCCCAATAGGCTGGGCAAGCTCATTAAATGTCACCACAACTTTCTCGTGACTTTTTAAATTCCATATCGCCTTTTTCTTAGTGGGACCTCATACTTTCTTTTTAGGTGCTGCATATTGATATTATAATACTTAATATATGCCACAGAGAAATAAACATGCCCATTTTAGCTGTAATGATGGAACGAAAAAACAGAACTGAAATAGTCTTTACCACGAGTAGAAGTACTAGTAGTAAGAACTTCTACCCAGGTACGGTTTTGCTTGAGACAAGAACAATTTAGGCAGACATTGACTATTGACATAGTTAAATAGCAATCCGCGTAATAAACAATTTTTTTTACGACTCTCAAGTGTTTGTTAATTTCTTTGTGGTTTATTTACATCAATCTATTGACCTATATCCCATGCAGTATTAGTTTGTTTTCTTTCGGATGGACAATGATGCTGTCATAATACTTTTACCATCATTCCTAAGTTTTATCCAACCTAGTTTATAAACTAAGCTCACAAAAAACAATGTTTGACTTGAGCTAGGAAACTAAAAGAATGGAAATTCGGAACCAAATTAATTAAAATCAACTTAACTAAAAAAATATACTACCATACTCAACAGGCTCTGTTTATGCTCTAAGACACAAACATCTTTACATTACACATAGATATCTGATTGTATTTTGAAAGATTTTGTTTTCTTCACTAATGAAAGATATATGATTCTATAAAACAGGTTGATTCTTGGAATTTAGGAAGACTATCTGTCTAATGCCTACCAATTCTGTTTCTAAGATCTGCTACTAAATTTCATGAAGCACGATAAGAATCCTAAAAACATAATCAACTATATGAGAAAATACCTTGTTGAGAAGCTTGTCCAACACTCGCAGGCCCCGAAGCCGCTTGAGTTGTAGATCCCGCAGCCGCTTGAGTTGTAGATCCCACAGCCGCTTGAGTTGTAGATCCCGCAGCCACTTGAGTTATAGATCCCGCAGGCTGTTCCATGTTCTTCGAAGAAAATATGCGTATCCTTTTCATTCTGTGCAGATTAGTGAATAAAACATAAGGCTATTAGAAATCTTGATCGATATTACTTACCATATTAGATCCAATGAAGCTCTATCATATAAACGTAAAAGTGATAGCAATGGATATTGAACATTCCAGTAATAAACATAAAGTTGTTATGAAAAAAAATATCCATAAGTACACGCCACAAACACCTATATTGTATTGTACTTCAAAAGAAAACTATGAACATTATTAAGCAGTACAGTACTCTTAGATAGCTAAAATGCCAAAAACTAAGAATTTTCATCATCTTTATCTTCACTCTCTTCATCTTCCACATTTGGTGCCGGATCTATCCCATCATCACCATCAACATCAATTCTATGAAGGCTTGGTACATCAAAAGTTCGAGGAATTGAATATAAGCTATTCTGATCACCATTACATCCCATGTTAAAAGCATCGCTGACTTTAACATGTCGAATAGCAAACATGAATCACTAGCCGATATTAACTAGTCTATCACATGACGTTCATGTTAATAGACTTGGTTCGATGTTTCTATATGCACGTCACACTACTACCGAAAGTGTGAATCCGTATATCACTAGATTTGAAACATTGAAAGGTAAATCTAGATAACTGCAAACTAGTACATAACAAACAGTAAAAACTATCCAAGTTTAGTTCTGGTGATGGTGATATGCTTAACAAAACATAATCCAAATGCGCCTTATATCAGATACGCCTTCAACTTTTCGTTCAAAACCTTAATAATCTCTTTTAACTCCCTAATCCTACTACACCATTCCACTAATATAGCCATTCCTGCAATGGCGTTTCATCTAATATAGTTTCACTAGAGGTGATTCTAGCGTTTTTCAAACAAATAGTATATAGCTCGTTTCAAATTCATTCTTTGAGTGAGTTAGGCATATGATCAAACACCTTACATGCATCAGATTAAGCTATCAATTAAAATTTACTTACCTCTAGTTAACTAATTTAATAACTAATTTAAGTTAGACATATCATCAAACACCTTATAAGCAACAATTTTAGAGCTCAAATTCAATAAATCACAACTAAATTCAACTAAATTTCATTTCAAATTCAACTAATTAACAAAATCAACTAATTAACGAATTCAACTAATTAACAAATTCAACTAGTTAACAAAATGTATACCTGAGCTTTTGTGAGAGGTTTGATATACGTTTTAAACGCAGGTGAGATGTTTGAAGAGATTTGGGGGAGCGCAGGTGAGTGAAATAATCGTCACGTTGTAGATCATATGTTCGTTAGAGAGGTGCGGTTATGGGGTACTCTTTAGATTTTCCAACAGTCGCCCCTTTCTTAAAACTATATGCATCTTTTTTATACCAACTCTTTTTGTAGATCATATTAGTAATAAGTATTATTATATGATTTATATATTATTTATATATTTATATATTATATTTTTTTTAAAGTGTAGTAAAACTAGAGCCGGTCATCAGGTTAAAATAAGGAAACATGAACCTAGAATTAAATCAAAGTGAACCGAGTCAACTCAAAATCGAACTGAACCGTTTTGGTTTAGATGCTTTAGGTGTGTTTTCTGTTTGGTTTGGGTTGGATCGGCTCGACTTGGTTTTTTGTTCGGTTTCGGTTGGACCGGTTCGGCTTGGTTTCGATCGGACCGGTTTGGCTCGGGTTTCGGTCAGAGACCGGTTCGGCTCGGTTTGGGTTGGATCGGTACGACTTGGGCTTTAGGTTCAATTTGGGTTGGACCGATCCGACTAGGTTTTTCGATTCAGTTTTCAATCGCTTTTGCTTACCTCCGAGTAAAACTGTACATTTACCCACACTTATTAAAATTTGTAGATAAAACTGTACATTTGCTCACATTTAAAAGGTGTAGGTAAAACAATACATTTGCTGACACTTATTAAAAAGTGTAGGTAAAACTAAACTTCTACTTACACTTTTTAAAAAGAGTATGTAAAATTATAGTTTTGCCCACACTTTTTAAACTTTTTAAAAAGTGTAAGTAAAACACTAGACTTTTACTAACACTTTACTAGACTTTTACTAACACTTTATAAAAAGTGTAGGTAAAACTTCATATATCCTAACACTTTTTGTAATATGTAAGCAAAACATACACTTTTGCCTACACTTTTTATATTGTGTGGATAAAACTTAAGCTATGCTTACACTTTTTTAAAAAGTGTAAGGATATGTGGACTTTTGCTTACACTTTTTATATGTGTCATTAAAAAAAGTGTCAGCAAAAGACCTTTATCTTGTAGTGAAGGATTAATAAGCATACCTTTTCAGGTATTCCAAAAGGAGAGTCGTGGAGCAAGTTGCGGGGGGAAGACATGTTTGTACAGAGGTCCAATACGCTTATCTTGAACACTTAAAGTGCCGTTGGTTCTAAGAAATGGTACATGTAGTTTGTACCTAAAGGTCACATATATGTTAGCTTAGTTGAACCATCATGGTAAAGATGTTTATCATGTTGTACGTTCACTACAAAAAAATGTCGTTTTTAGGATTTTTCCCGTGAGAAATTTTTTAAGCAGCGTCCTAAAAACACATCTAATATGACGAGTTAGTTTATGAGTCCTATTATCATGGAACATAATAGGACATTTCATGTATTACTCTTATTAGAAGGTTAGCATGAATACGTCTCAACATGTGATAGAATGCTGTCATATCTTAGAACACTTTAAAGCGCCCTATTAACTTGTCTAATAGGACATAAAATGCTTGGTATAAAATGATTTATGGGAATATTTTTTTAGGTAAAGGGTTTCCCCGATAAATTTTATTACTTCAAAAAACAATTAAGTACAATAGATGAGGTTAAATCTCACATCTCTGCTTGTTACATAGGCAAACTACTTCCTTAAAGGAAGGTACACAAAGTAACTAGACTATAGATGAATAAATAAAACTATTTCTTCTTACGACCTCACACTTTGATATCCAAATTATCGCATATAGCTTGAATGTTGTCAGGAATTTCCTGGCCATCATACATATCATCATCGTACGGGTCATAGTCGTAATCATCATTCTCATAAGTATCTCTCCATTGTTCCAGCAAACTATTAGTACGAAAACCAGCCTTCTTTGAAGCCATAGAGCGAACCATATCATTATCAACTGATGCAACTTCATCCTCACTATCATGATCAACAGGATAATTAACCTTTTTCACAAGTTCACCCTCATCATCCACAAGAGTAACTTTTCTATCAATAATTAGTTTTTCAAACTTCTCAATTTTATCAACAATAGGAGTAGTACTAGCACTACTACTTTCCACATTTTAGAACGAGGATCCACTAGAATTGAGCTCTTTACTAACCAAATTTAAAGTCCCCTATTGGTACCAAAATCCACATCATTTCAACTGAGTTAAGCACATCAATGGATTTAAATTACTAAGCTTTTTGGTAGGCTCCACATCATTCTTCTTACTTCCACTAGTGTTGGCAGTAGGCTTTGTAGAAACAGGTCTGTAAGCTTGTTTAACTGGTTTAAATCCCACCTTCGAACCAACCGGAACACCTCTAGGAGCCTGGCTAGGCTTCTTTAAGTTCTTCGCCACACCCAAGCCTGAATTCATAGGACATTCCTCCTGAATATGACCAAAGATCTTACAACACGCACACCTAAGGGGTTTCCAATTATATTCAACACGAATAATACACGTATAGAACCCCTCCCTAGTAAGTTTAGTCATAGCCACCACAATGATATCTTTCAACTCCATATCAGCCCGCAGCTCAATCATTGCTCTAGCAAAGCTTGACCTGCCCTAAGATTGCAAGCACATATCAGAAATATAAGAGTCAAGCATTAAAGAAGTACCAAGTTTCATAGCAATGACACTCAAACCATCCTCGCTGAATGCCGTAACAGGGACACCGTGAAGTTGAACCCAAACCAGAACATTCCCAATATTTTCTTTCAATAAATTCACATCAAGATTCCACTTTTTAAGAATACGCGGATGATTGCGAATAAACTATTAATCATTTTTAGGCATTATATTCAAACCATCTATAGAGCTAAATTGGAAAGAGCATAACCCGCTAGATGAGTTAAGCATTGATTTAACCAGACCATATTTACCCCAAGTGTTCCTAACATAGTTAGCAACAATGGGGTAAGCCACCCGCTTTCCCAAAAAGAAACCATAAGCAATATTTGCAAACCTTTCACTATTAGCTCTAATAGACTCCACCAGCACAACTACATCAATCCCGTTTCCCTCCGGTGTAAATAAAGTATGAAAACTCAAAGCCTTCCTACTCAGTTCACCAATAACATTAGCATACGAAGACATACCATGAGTATTACCGACCGAAGTAGGTCTCACCGTTGTACCAACATCATTCAAGTTCTCCTCATTAGTAGGAGAAGGAATTCCATGCACTTCAGAAATGGTTGGAAATGATTCAAAACCTGTATTAGAAGCAGTATTACCAATCGGTGTGGACCACGCTTTAATATTACCTTTCTCCATACCATTCTTATTTCCAGAATTAATCAGAGCAGTATTACTTGGCTCGTCTATAGCAGACGACACCACATTAACATTAGCCGATCCATGTTGTTCTCCTTTACAACTCTCCCTCCCCCGCCCCTTTCTAACTCAAAAACCCGTGTTCCATAACTAAGCACACACGAATCAAGACCCTTCAATATACGTCACCAATTTAATCCATAAACGTCCAATAAGCAGAATGATCGAAGCAAGGTATCACACATTTATCAAACTAACGAGACTTTAAAATTAAGTTATACGAATTCATGCACCAAAAGTAAGGAGAATCTATTTATAAGAATCCTAAAGGTCGGTTAGATTGTCCCACTTCCAATTAATAACCAATCGATTAAAAAAAAGGAAAAGAACAGATCACTAAACAAATAAAGGATTAATAAACAATAGAAAGAGTTATGAACAAGCAACTTATGGAGAAAAACGATTCATAAGGAAAATCGGTGTAATTTTCTCCAAATCGCCAAAGGTAGGTGAAGCTAGGGTTTTTTTACCTTATTTTACTTTATGGGAATATATTTTTTTCATAGTATTGACACTTATTAGGATGTTTATATGTGTCTTAATAATTTTTACACTCAATATAACGCCTTTATATATGACACTTATATCATTGATCATATTCTGCTAGAAGTCCTACAAAGTAACCTCATAGGACACTATTCAATGTCCTAAAAAACCTTATTTGTTGTAGTGGTTATAGCTATGTATGACGCTTTTAACTTTAAAATTGTACTTGAAAGTAAGAAAATTTTGGTAAGTGAAAAGCTTAGATATGTTATGAATTATTAGTTTTTACACTACGATTATGTATGCCTCATTTGTTAAACAATAGACCAATAATGTATCTATTATTTCCTAATCACCCCAAGTATAAAGTGTGAAATGCATAGTATAATTTATAGTATAAATATCTTATGAATGGAATGAAACAAAGTGCCAAGTTCACATGTAAGGTAATGTATACTTCTCATCTATTTAATATTTCTCAAATGGTTCTTTATTGATACTTGGAAGTTCTTGACTATATCGGTAATCTTATGATAAAATTAGTTAATTATAACACGTTATCAACACGATCGTTCACGTCGTTATAATCAAGTAAGTTTTAGAAAATCTTTTTATTGTAAACATTTCCTTAAGTTGGTTTCATAATCAACAAAAGGTATCCATTTTATCAAAACCATTTATAATTAACAAAGAAATACATTTTTTTAAAACGTTATATACTTCATAAGAAACTTAGTCAAGTTATACAATTTTCTTATCAACAATTTATAATAGTAATCAAAAGAAAAGATCATGATTAACAATATAAGACATTCTATCATGGACATTTGAAGAACTTGGGACTACTAACAAGTTTGATCTTATTCTTATCTTTTGGTTAAACTTTTATTTACGTAACTAACATTTATTTTATTGAAACAAACTTTTATTTATGCAATTAACATTTACTTTATTGCAACTAACTTTTATTTATGTAATTAATATGTACATTATTGCAAATAACTTTTAATTATGCAATTAACATTACTTTATCGCATTTAACTTTTATTTTTGCAATTAACATTTACTTATTCTTTAATTAAATTTTAATCATGCAACTAATCATATTTATATCTTAACTTTTATTTATATATGTATACTTATTTTTATCCTCATATTTACTAATCTCGCTTATCCTTATGCCTAGATCTGAATCACATCTCGCGACCCTTAGATCGCCCTGCAACTAACAGTGTCCTCATAAGACTGATTAGAGAGATACAGTATACCGTCATGAGTCACGTTCTCCTTCGCGCATACATAAACTGTGGATATAGTTACTGCCATCACTTTAACATTGACCTTCTATTCGCAATTTCAACTTTTACGTTTTTGACATACACTTGCTATATACTTTCTCCTATTCTTGAATTGTAGTAATTTTTATATCACATGCACAGCTATACTACATACTTGACTCGATCTATTAGCTCTATAGTTTGTACTTATATCTATATCTGCTCTAATACTTTTTTTCAATCCTCGCTATATATGTTACTAAAATGGTAACTTCTATGGTCCTGGAACGCTTCGTCAGCTAAACTGTGCTAACTTCTGAGGGTTCGACGCTCTTCTCTATACTCGTAGCTACTCCTCTGAGCCACACTTTCTGACAGACTTGAGAGAGTCTCACCCTTAAGAAATCACACACAACGTTTCTATCTAGATCTGGTACAGTGCGAAAAGAAAGCTAGTCTGTGCACAAACGGTTGTTAACCAGATACACTCAAACATCTCACTTTAACTCAACAGAGAGTCTTATTCTAGTTAAGATCACATATAGAACTGTCCTTGCACACAAACTTCTGAGCCCACTCGTCCCTAAATGTCGTCTGAGCCACAAAACAAATCAAGATCTCTTTTCTAAAACAAGTTTTCTCTCAAAAAAGTTTCCAAAAACGGTTAGCCTGGTTTTAGTTATATCATCATCATACTCATTCTACTTATTTACCTTCTGGTTAATCTTCCACCTAGAGAGTTATAGTTTTTCTTGAGCTTGTTTGTATTTGTTATTTTTTCACTACTATGTATTGCACTATGCAGTCATATTAATGGATTTTAATAATACGTTATTTGTTTAAATTTTGATATTTTTAGAAATGTCAAACATACAAAAGCTTGAATTTGGTGCTCTTAATGTCACTAGAAAAAACTATATGCCATGGGCTCTCAATGGTAAAATGCATCTTGAATCTATGAGAATTTCACATACTATTATGGAAAACAATGATAGTCCATCACAAGATAAAGCGAAGGCAAACATTTTTCTTCGCAAACATATTGATGATGGACTAAACTTTGAATAGTTTTCCATGAGATCCACAATTATTCATTTGGATCTAGCCCCCCCCCCCCCCCCCCACACTCCCCACTCATGTCACTCTAAAGGCCATCACACTTGTATAATCTACAATGGCGAAGATTTTATACCTTCGTGCCGGTGCTCAGGAACGAATCTGTGAACGATACCTGATACACTCCGCATCTTCACAAGATCTTTAAAAAAAGTTTAATGAGTATATCAACTTGATTTGTTAGGATTCTCGTTAACAGCTTAATTTGCTCTTTGCGCCCCCCCGCCCCCCCCCCCACAAACTATTTTTGATGACATACCTCTGCTGAAGAATCAACACTCTACTCACATTTCAGCTCTACTCAATACTCATCGGTACTTCCTTCGTACCCCTCGACACAATTACTCTCCGACTGCAAAAATAACTCTCCACATGCAACGATTTCTACTAACGCTAAATACTCCTATCTTCTGTGACTATAGCAAAAATCAGCTAATGACGCTTTTGATGTCTATATCATCTCCCTGTCTCAGCTCACACACACTGCCGCCCACCCATTAGCCATATCCTGTACGTGATCATCGCTACATGATACTAATGATCGCTCAAAAGCTCGAGCTGCCCGCGGCGAAACATGCACCATATGGTACTGACTATAATAGGTCCCCGTGGCGCATCTACTGGAAAAAACAAATGCTTCTTGGACCATAAATGTTTTCCTGCTCGCACAATAATAACTCAAAGTACTGCAGTTTCATTCACTCATGGTCATGAGCATTTCCCGCTCGTAGTGGTCACATCAGACATCCAAAATTATGCCCTCGCCGAAACAAACGAAACCGCCGACAAAAAATTGGCGCTCCCCAGCCCGCTTATTACATGCTACATTACCTGCTCTCTTTCGGCACATCGAACGAAAAAAATTGTTCTCATCATCTCAGAGTGGTATTACTATCACCATCCCAAGGCACTCAGCTCGTGTCCGAATCGCCCTCAATCCTTCGGCGAAGCGCGAGTATCAAAGCCCCCACATCTCCCTCAAAGAAAATACTCGACCCCGAAGTACGAGAGGTTCGTCAACTTATTGTGGTGAGGACCAGTTGATTTCACGACACACACACATTGGATCACCTCAAAACTTCTTACGGTGGTGGCACCCATCAATGAACACTACACTTCTATCTACACTCCTGATTACTCTGCTTTGATTTATTCCTCGCGCGCGCATTGCTATTAAATCTTGTGGACCAAGTTGATTTCAGAAACAATTGGATACCTCAAACTTCTTCGGTGGTGACACCAATTTGAATACTCCATATTAACTATGTTTTTGCTTTGATGTATTTCCTTTTCGCATGTAGTTCTCTTTCCATATGTATTTTTCGTTCGTTAACTAGGATTTCATTTTTAAGTAAAGTTTCTTTTAAATAATATAAACTTCTAGTTATTTTTCTAATACATAGGCTCTAAATATTTGTTTGAAGTTTAGAATGAATTCCACTAGAGCACAACATCAACAAAAGGCTGGAGACCTACGTATAGCAGATAACAATGCTACACACACTATCCTTAAGTCAAAGAAATATTTTTCTGAATACAGACAAACCAAAGGAACAATATGTACAATATTAAGTCCCGTGGACTTGATAGAAGGAACAAGAATAGCTAATTTCATACTATCAAATGGCATAAAGTTTTGGATAAAAAATGCTATATTTTCTCCTAAGTCTAGTAGAAACTTGTTTAATATCAATGACATATATTTTAATGAATATTGTGGAAACCTTAGGGGGGGGGGAGGTGAAAAGGTTTTATTTAAAAACTTTAAAACTTTTGTATCAATTTGTCACACCCCGACAAGGCGAAAACACGGGATGCGACGGAGAATTGATAATCACAACACAAGATACAAGATAGAGAAATACTAAAATGTATTCAAGATATGTGTCGTGTCATTCCCCGACCACAAGTAGCACTTGAGTGAAGATCCGTCAAACAACACATCACATACTCACAAAGATTACAATCCAGATTCCCACGCAGGGGATAAAGCTAGTCTCAAGACAATGTAATCTAAAATGCTCAAGATCACTCAAAATAACAAATGCAAGTCTCTTAGAAGATTGATCTATACTGGATGCCCTTAAGGTCGGCTAAAGCTCACAACAAAACTTCACTGATCATTAACATTACCTAAAAATGATACTCGAAAAGGTCAACATAAAGTTGGTGAGCTCGTAGGTTTGATTACAACCTAGTTGCTGTGCCATAGTTCACAGGTGGACAAATGTGCAATATGACAGTGAATACATGCAATAGATAAGATACCAACGTAGCAACACATGCTATCGAAGGTCCATAGATACACCATAAATATATATACCAACACTCTCAAAGATCTAAGCTTCTAATTAACACGCACCTAAAGCCTACCAGCTGGAGCTAAACATAGGCGAAAGATCACAAGATCAAAAGATACCTCACAATACCACATATGATCTACATACAAGTTCTACCAATCTCATGTCATTCACATAGAAGTCATAGGCACATAGCATTGTCCAAAAAGATAAAAGTTTCACACAGTAATAAAACAAGTTCAAAAACAGATTTTTGAGTATCATTTCCCCCTAACGGAAAAAGAGTCACGAATGGGTCCAATATCATATATAATATTATTTTCAAGTTCTAAGATTCGATTTAGGCCCAATAAAGGCCCAAAATGTTATTTTCAAGTTCTAAGATTCGATTTAGGTCCAATATCATATATAATATCAAATATAAGTATGAGAAATATACCACAACGCAAGCCAAGACTCACGGACCACGACCAAGCCAAGGTTTGGCTCATCTTATTGGGTCGTGACCCTTTTAAGCCAAAAATAAGCTATCCGTAACTTATTTTCAACCCGATAAGCTTTGTTAGGCCTTAAATATCATACTAAGCTATAACCAAAAGCCACAAAAATAAGCCGGACTACAAAAATCCCACAATAAGCCACTGCTTATTGGGATTTTTGGGCCGTGGGTTATAATAAGCCCAAAAACAAGTCCATTAAGCTTTAAATAAGCTACTTACCAAATGAATATTTTTCAACCATCACAACCACAACATAAAAATAATAACCCTTGTTCCCTTTTTATTTGTGTTCGAACAAAAAACGCACCCTTAATGGGTTTCCGTAAATTTTTCGTGTTTGATTTTTAGAAAATGCACTATACAACTAGCTTCTACGCATCATTAGACATTCAAAAGTACAAGTTAAATCAAAATTTTGAAGACTTACAAAGAGGGTTTTGAAAGCGAGTTAGGATACGATCCGATAACCCAAACGTTGTTTAAATGATAACTCGAATACTAGAATCAACCCAATACTCCTAAATCTTTATGTTCTTGATCAAAATTGCAAAATTTTAAGTGTGTGTGTATGTGTTATATTCGGACGCAACAAGGAGAGAGCAAAAGAAAAAAAATGGGTTTTCAAATCATGAACTATGTGTGATATGAAACAAGACAATATACATGTACTAGAGGTTGGGACACCTTAGTTAAAAATTAGCCACCCTTGTCCCCTTGGTGGTTCGAAACAGAATGGAATCCAAGAGCGGTTCAGGGTGCCTTTTTGTGTCAGTTTCCTTTAAGACTCAACGATATCGATTTTAAAATGCTACTCAAAGATTCCTAGTATTTTTAATGAACTCAAAAATACTTTTCTATGAATTTTGAATATTTACACGACATATTTCGCAGTTAAACTTCCCAAATTTGATTTGAACATTAACGAACGTGTTGGGACTCGTTATAAGATATCTCAAGCTAAACACGGGCAATCTCCCGGAACATGATCAACATAGACAAAATCCTCTAAAAATTATTAACACAATCACATATAACTAAGATAATCAAGATTAACATAGATTTACCACCGTCAACACGGTAATTGCTCAAACGAAACTAACAAAAGTCAAATAGTCAAAGGACTAAATTAGAACATATAGATCTCAAAAAAGTGCAAGGGTTACATTCTACCCCCCATTAAAAAGAATTTCGCCCTCGAAATTCAACTAGTGCTAGAGCTAAAAAGATGCGGGTACTTGAGTTTCATTTGATCTTCACGTTCCCACGTGAACTCAGGTGCTCGTTTCGAATTCCATCAAACCTTGACGATGGAAATTCTACTCTATTTAAGTTTCTTGAACTCTCTCTCTAAGATTTCCACAGGTTCTTCTACAAAATTCAACTTAGCATCAACCTAGATCTCATCCAAAGGTATCTGTAGTGTTGGGTCAGCCAAACACTTCTTAAGATTTGACACGTAGAATGTGTCATGAACACCATTAAGTTATTCCGGTAGTCTAAGTATATAGGCTACAGGACCGATCCTCTCAGTGATCTTAAAAGGTCCAACGAATCTAGGTGCTAGTTTACCCTTCTTCCCAAAGAGTACAACACTCTTCCAAGGCGACACTTTGAGCAAGACATGATCACCTACACTGAACTCTAAAGGTTTCCTCCTTCTATCGGCATAGCTTTTCTGACAATCACGTGCAACTTTAAGCCTATCCTTGATCTGTGAGATCTTCTCAGTAGTTTCTTGCACTAGCTCAGGTCCTATCAGTTTCCCTCCTCTAACTTCTGCCCACTTGATCGGTGAGCGACATTTTTTACCATATAAGGCTTCGAAAGGCACACACCTCACACTAGAATGATAACTATTGTTATATAAAAACTCAACTAATGGAAGATGAACATCCTAACTTCCCTCAAAGTCAAGGACGCATGCTCTAAGCATGCTTCCAAGGTCTGGATAGTACACTCACTCTGACCGCTGTTCTAAGGGTGGTAAGCCGTACTCATGTCTAACATAGTTCCTAATGCCTCTTGCATTGTTTGCCAAAACCTCGATGTGAAATGACTATCACGATCATATAGCAACGATCTCATTCAGATAGAGTCTAGCTAACCTATCCATCTCATAGTCCTCACGCATAGGTAGAAAATGAGCAGACTTAGTTAATTGGTCTATAATAACCTAGATTGTGTCATGCCCACTACTAGTCCTTAGTAGCTTCATAACAAAGTCCATTGCTATTCTCTCTCATTTCCATTCAGGGATCTCAGGTTGCTGCAGTAAGCCATATGGCCTTTAATGTTCAGCCTTCACCTTCAAACAAGTTAAACATTTGCTCACATACACATCTATATCCTTTTTCATTCATGGTCACTAGTACATATCCCTAAGGTCATAGCACATCTTATCAACTCTTGGGTGTACAAAGTACTTTGACTTATGGGCTTCATCCATTATCAGGGTTCTCACATAACCCTTCAAAGGAACCCATATTCGATTTAGGTAATATAATGCTTCATCACTCCTATGTTCTATCAATTCATCTAGTCCTCTTTACAATCCTGCAGACACATCAAATGCCTCCTTTTGAGCCGCTAGTATCTTATCCTTGATACTCGACTGAAGGGTCATGTTCATAGCTTTAATCCTCTTAGGTTTGATCCTCTCCTTCCTACTTAGTGCATCAGCTACTACATTCGCCTTACCAGGATGGTAACGAATTTCACAGTCATAGTCGCTGAAAAGCTCTATCCAGCGACGCTGACGCATGTTCAATTCCTTTTGTTTAAAGATATGCTGAAGACTTTTATCGTCGGTATAAATAACGCTCTTTGTCCCATACAAGTAGTGTATCCAGATCTTGAGAGCAACCACAACCACGCCTAATTCCAAATCATGGGTGGTGTAGTTTTTCTCATGTATTTTCAACTGCCTAGATGCATATGCTATTGCTTTACCTCTTTGCATCAACACACAACCTAATCCTAGGCCTGATGCATCATAGTACATCTTAAAATCTTCCGGTCCATCAGGGAGAGCTAGAACAGGCGCATTTCATAACTTATCCTTCAAAGTTTAAAATGCCTTTTCCTGTTCCTCACCCCAATTAAAGGTCTTGCTTTTCTAAGTCAAGATGGTAAGCGACTTAGCTATCTTAGAAAAGTTCTCAATGAATCGATGATAATACCCTTCCAAACCTAAGAATGAACGAACTTCGAATGGAGTTCTAGGGGCTTCCCAATTCTTAATAGCTTCAATCTTACTAGGGTCTACATGAATCCCATCACCATTAATCACATAACCAAGAAACTGTACTTCTTGCAACCAGAATTCACACTTAGAAAACTTAGCATATAGTTTCTGCTTCTTGAGTAGTTCTAAAACTAACCCTAGATGCATTTTATGCTCCTCTCTGGTCTTAGAGTAGATCAAGATATCATCTATGAACACTATCATAAACTTATCTAGATAAGGTCTACACACTCGGTTCATCAAGTCCATGAATATCGTTGGTGTGTTTGTCAGACCAAAGGGCATCACCGCAAACTCCCAATGTCCATATCCGAGTTCTAAATGCAGTCTTTGGAATGTCGTCCTCATGCACTCTTAGCTGATGGTATCCGAACCTAAGATCTATCTTAGAGAAATACTGCGATCCTTGCAGTTGATCGAATAGGTCGTCTATCCTAGGGAGTGGATAATGATTCTTAATGGTCAACTTGTTCAACTCTCTATAATCAGTGCACATTCTAAAAGATCCATCCTTCTTCTTAACAAATAATACCGGTGATCCCCAAGGCGTTGAGCTTGGTCGAATGAAACCCTTGTCCTAGATTTCCTTGAGTTGACCTGACAACTCCTCCATTTTAGTAGGTACCAATCAATAGGGAGATTTCGTGACCGGTATAGCTCCAGGGATTAGATCGATATGAAACTTGATTTCTCGATTAGGTGGTATTCCTGATAAATCATCCAGAAATTCCTTGGTAAAGTCTCTAACCATGACAATATTCTCCTTTTTTTGTTCCTTGGATTTTGCACTCCTAAGATGCCTCACCTTCTCTTCTAGTTTTTCACCTACGACTCTAAGTGTCTCGCCATTCCGTAGTGGGATCCTAACTACCTTCTCATGGCAAATGATCTCAGCCTTGTGTTTGGACAACCAGTCCATTCCTACGATCACATCAAAACTCCCACTTCCAAACAATATTAGATCAATGTTAAAGGTACGCCCTTCTATTTCTAGTTCACAGCCTCTAATAACCTTATCGATCTCCACTAGCTACTCGCTAGCTATCTCAATCTTATAACTGAATCCTAAGTTACTGGTCTCTATGCCTAACAGAGGTGTGAAAGCAGTGGAAACAAAGCTATAGTCAGCACCAGAGTCAAATAGTGTTGTAGTAAAATGATTGTTTAGAGTGAACATAACCGTCATGATGTTCGGGTCCTGGCGAGCCTCCTCTGCCCCCAGCACGAACGCTCCTCCAAGTGCCCGATTACCATTATTCCCATGACCTTGAGCCTCATCAATGGACACAACTTGGTTCGGACGACCTCCCCTAAGTCTTTGTGCTTGGTTTAACCTAGGGCATGCTGCCTTGAAATGATTGGTACCACCACATTCAAAACATGCTCCATAAGCAGCAGTTGGGTTTCTAGCATTTACTGGGTTCACCATTCTAGGTACCACTCTACAGTCCTTAGCAAGATGCCCAAGGCAGTTGCAATTAAAACAAGCTCGACAAGGCGACTCAGGTGAGTGGTGTAAGTTATAGTTCGTACACTTAGGTGCCGTACATGTGAACTCTTTCCTTACTGGATAGCAGTTGTAGCAAAAGCATTCCCAGTCCTAGACCTCTTGTTATAATCCTTCACATTCCTATCTATACTAGGCTCTCCACCGTTACCTCTCCTCTCAATGTTCTTCTTAAGTGACCCATTCCTAATGGCTTCATCTGTTAGTGTACTAGCTTTCTGAACAACTTTTCGAATTGTTGCTAGCTCCATTCCTGCTACCATCCCATGGATCTATGAAGCAAAGCCATAAATATACCTCTCAATCCTCTTGTTCTCAAGGGTAACTAAATGGGGAAACTAACCTAGCCAATTCATGAAACCTATTGGTGTACGTAGCATGGCCAGCCTCGACCATGGCGTGGTTCCAAAACTTATTTTCTAGTTTTTGCATCTCATTGACCTGGAAAAATTCCTCCCTAGTCAAAGTCTTAAAGTCTTCCTATGACTTCCCAACAGTGGCCTCTTGGCTCCATGTGTAGATCTAAGAGTTCCACCACGTGAGAGCCTTACTAACAAATGACCCAGCAGTGTACTTCACCTTTTGATTATCCCCGCATCCACTCATATCCTGAACTGACTCCATCTTCTCAATCTAACAGGTATAGACTATATCACCTCCCTTACCATCATACTCTTTTGGGTTACAAGCTAAGAACTCCTTATAGGTACAACCTCTTCGGTCGTTGTTTGCAATGACATTCTTAACATCGCCCTGGATGTTGTCATTGATGGCATCGCCATTTTGATTCCTAACATTCCCTTGACTGTTACCTTGGCTGCCTACTTGGGCTATGAGGGTGGGAAGTAGGTTATGTAATTGTTGAATAATGATCATGGAGAAGTCCAGGACTCCATCGAAACCTTTATTCGCCCTAACACCTCGGTCATTTCCTTGACCACCAAGTTCACCAATTATTTCATTGTTTCTCCTCACTGGTTCTCTAGTTCTTCTAGCTCCTCTACCAACTCGTCTACCCATTCCTCCACCTCGTGGTGCAGCAGTAGATCATCCTGCACTTCATGTCATCATCCTTGGCAGCATTATTTACACAAGGAAGAACATGGGTAACGTTAGGTAGGAGGGATGGTCAGCTTATGGGTGGTCTTAATATACTATATATATATATATATATATATATATATATATATATATATATATATATATATATATATATAATTATAATATATATATTATATCTATATATGTATATAAATAAATATATAATACATATATATACTTACATACATACATACATACGATCCTAAGGTGTCATCACTGATTTGGGTGAACGATATTACCAGGTACGCGTGAGTCGTGATGCGTTTATAACTACGTTGGCCACCGTATTTATACCCGTATCCTTTCCCAGTTGTACTCTGTATTGAGCTCACACATTTTAATGAATGATTTATTTACTACTATATATAAGATATACCATAGATCTCATAGAAGCGAGTATAAGCGAAACACCGAGCACATAGATCCTATTATGCAACTATATGAAGGTTCTTAGGTTATAGTTTAGGCCAAACCACCTAGTTCTCTATAACCTTGGCTCTAAATACCAATCTGTCACACCTCGATAAGGCGGAAACACAGAATGCGACGGAGAATTGATTATCACAACACAAGATACAAGATAGAGAAATACTAAAATGCATTCAAGATAAGTGTCGTGACATTCCCTGACCACAAGTAGCACTTAGGTGAAGATCCATCAAAGAACACATCACATAGTCATAAAGATTACAATCCAGATTCCTACGTAGGGGATAAAGCTAGTCTCAAGATAACGTAATCTAAAATGCTCAAGATCAGTCAAAATAACAAATGCAAGTCTCTTAGAAGATTGATCCATACTGGATGCCCTTAAGGTCTGCTAAAGCTTGCAACAAAACTTCACTGATCATTAACATTACCTAAAACTGATACTAAAAAAGGTCAACATAAAGTTGGTGAGCTCGTAGGTTTGATTACAACCTAGTTGATGTGCCATAGTTCAAAGGTGGACAAATGTGCAATATGATAGTGAATACATACAATAGATAAGATACCAATGTAGCAACACATGCTACCAAAGGTCCATAGATACACCACAAATACAGATACGAACACTCTCAAAGATCCAAGCTTCTAAGTTAACACGCACCTAAAGCCTACCAGCTGGAGCTAAACATAGGACGGAAGATCACAAGTTCGGGTTCACAAGATCACAAGATACCTCACAATACCACATATGATACACATACAAGTTCTACCAATCTCATGTTATTTACATATCAGTCATAGGAACATAGCATTGTCTAAAAAGATAAAAAGTTTCGTACAGTAAGAAAACAAGTTCAAAAACAGATTTGAGTATCATTTTTCCCTAACGGAAAAAGAATCAAAAATGGGGCTATGAGAACTCACCTTAAGCAAAAGGTGATAGGTAGCAAAGATCTAGATCAAACAAGCAAGTGCAATGACATCCGGTCACGACCTAATCCAGTTAATGTTCAATTTTAGTTATATGCTCCAAAAGTGTTTTCAAGGTCGATGCATAGAGGTCAGATGCGTTGTACGGTTACCCTTTACGTTGTCAGTGGTGTGATGGTTTACAACTTAGTTTCAAAGATAACATATTCTAGTTCATACCTTAGTATAATATACATACACTATTTAAGTATCAATAGGTATGTAATATAAGAAGACTTAGATAATAGGTATTTAAGAATATACTTTGGTAAGTCTATTCGGTAACCTTAGTTACTTTAATTATATGTATATTTATAGGAAAAGAGACGTTTATTCGTACTAAACGACTTGGAGAAGTTCCATATTTTATAATTATAAAATATATTTTTCGTCTTTTAGTCGACTTATTAAAATAATAATATTTTATTATTTTATCGTGAAAATAAGTTTTGAATAAAAATATAAGTATAGGATCTTTACGAGAATTCAGCATGACCCGTTCGTTTATGCAACGTTTTCCAAGGTTTCAAACCTCAATTCCTAATTTCACCATTTTCTGTCAAAATGCCAAAATCTATATTTTGCAACGTTTACCAAAACACGTTTCCTCAAACGACTAATTTGCATATATGTAATTATATAAGTATGTTTCACTTTTAAAAGTCCGTTCTAATTACGTAAAACGACTAGTTTTTGCTTATTAGGCTTTAAGGCCCAACAGAGGCCCAAAAACGTTATTTTCAAGTTCTAAGATCCGATTTAGGTCCAATATCATATATAATATCAAATATAAGTCTGAGAAATATACCACAAAGCAAGCTAAGACTCACGAACCAAGACTAAGCCAAGGTTTGGCTCATCTTATTGGGTCGTGGCCCCTTTAAGCCAAAATAAGATATTTGTAACTTATTTTCAACCCGATAAGCTTTGTTAGGCCTTAAATATCATACTAAGCTATAACCAAAAGCCACAAAAATAAGCCGGACCACAAAAAGCCCACAATAAGCCATGGCTTATTGGGTCGTGGGGTTATAATAAGCCCTTAGTATTAGTGGAACTAACATAGAGTGTCACAATGATTCATGTCTTATGTTAGAACCATGATCAAAGATGAAGAAAGAAAACTCTATGTATATATGTGTGTGCTGTAGGGTCTCATCAAAGAGGAGAGGGAAGAAAATTCTTGGCCTTTTATAAGAGAGCCTTAACTTGAAGAAGTCCCTTTTATCCAATGGGTAAAAGGGTGTTTGGACAAAAGCATGCACCAACTAGTTTCCTTCCATCTTTTAGAAGCTTAATTCAAATTTAAATTAGCTAGTTTCCCCCCATCTTCTAGAAGCTTAATTCAAATTTGAATTAGCTAGTTTTCCTCCATCTTCTAGAAGCTTTGATTGGGCCTTGATGGGCCTTAATGGGCCAAATTCTATTGGGCTAGCCCATTTTCTTAGCCCGATCTAACTAGTGAAGCCCATATGAGTAAGAGTCTCAGGATGTCGAGATTGAGTATATAAATGTATATTTTTGGTGGATAAGGATAGGGAGATATCCGTGAGTTGAAGTATACATCTATAAGTAACTTATGAACTTTATGTTATGTTTTACAAGTTACATGTTTGTCGTCACCAAAACATAAAGAGAGTGTATATACTAAATATTGTAATATTTGCACTAACAATCTCCCCCTTTTTGATGATGACAAAATGTGTAAACTATAAAGCATAGTAAAGTTTAAAAGTTATTTGTTTACATTCCTTCTCCTTCTTTTTTCAAAACAAAAATAAGTTTCTTGGATATAGGTTGGAGCATTTAGGTTGGAGGTATTAGAAGAAGGTAAGCGTGCAAGGTAAATATGTTAGAGGAATTAGAATAAGGTAGGTGCTCCTAGTATATGTAGTGTGAGAGAATGAATGGAAGGTGGGTGCTCCAAGTATATAGAATGAAGGTATGAGGAAAAAGACGTGGGAAATAAAGGTTGAAGGTTATTTGTGTTTCTTGGATAGTTGAGAGGAGGTTATAAGAAATGAAAGGAAGACATGAGAAGAAAGTAAGTGCTCCGGGTATATAGGTTGGAGGAATGAGAATAAAGTAGGTGTTTTGAGTGTATAGGTTGAAGGAATGAGGAAAAGGTAGGTGCTCTAAGTATATAGGTTGGAGGAATGAGAAGAAACATAAGAAATAAGGTTGAGGTGGTTTTGAGTTTCTTTGATAATTTAAGAGAGGTCGTGATAGATGAGAAGAAGGCATGATAGATTTGTAGGTACTTTAAGTATATAAGTGAAAAGTATTAGACGAAACCTAAAGGTTAAAGGTGATTTTGAAGTAGATGAGGTAAAGTATTTGAAGTATGGATGAGCCCTTCATAGTATTAGACAATCCCCAATCCTATCTTCCTATAAAGGTGAGCTTGCATCATCCCAGTAAAGTCTTCTATCATTACGGTTTAACCAACTTCATGCTATTTACCTACATATCTCCTAGCTCCCTTTTCCTCATTGCATCCCCATGATAATTACATTCCTTGTATATTGACTCTAAAGGATCCATGAATCAAATATGTAACACCCCCAAATAGGGTCGCAGCGAAATAATGAGTCCGAGAGCATTACTTCATAGATCAATAGCACAAGATATGAGAATGACCTCTAAAAGAGTCGTTTAAAATACGATACATTGGATTTACTGAAATTGTTTAATACAAAGCGCAACGGCTTAAATTGTTCAACATTCAATAACAAAGATTTTAGATCATAACGAAAATCCCAAGATGTAATGACTTCAAATCTTTTATGCATGACTCCCCAAAAGAGTATCCCTAATGTATCCTTAGCACCTCGTGCTTCATTGACCAGAGAAAACATGCTTTAAAACGTCAACATAAAGTTTGTGAATTCATAGGTTTATGTAAATATAATGTAGGACCGCAAGATTTCTAAGTGTATGATAATGCAACAAATGCAAACATCACGAAGTGTAATTATATTTCCCTAAGCTCATGACACTGAAGCACGACATGTATGAATTGCAATAAATATTGCCAACATTGCCCTTGATGATGTTCTAACCCGCAACATCCCAAATCCGACATGGTATACATCCGTTGTCTGACAAACCGACATAGTGAGTGCTACTCACCCGAACGGAGATGTCAATCCCAAATAGATCTATTTATAACATTCGCACTCACACAAAGTAATTGACAGTTCATGATAATGGGCATAGTGGGTTATCGCTACTTAGGCAAACACGTAATCATGATAAAATGTACACTTGCGTCTTATTTGTAAAACAATGCATGTTTCTCACCCCAAAAGTTGTAAATCATTGATATAGTAAAACAGGGGGCTATGAACTCACCTTAGTGAATAAACTGAGGTATATGAATCAAGTGAATGGAAGCGTCACGGATATGACCGAATGCCACCTAATTAAATGTAGGCCGTATGTGTATAATGTACTAATAATATTACATCATAAGTTATATAGTTACACCACCACCTACTAGTCTTTGTTTAGTTTTAACTGTCAAAACAATGTTTAAACCGTACTTTATTGAATAAAGATGTTTACATTTGTATCAATAAAATAAAGTGTGGTTTTCGTCTCGCAATTGATTGTTTGTTAATAATACATGTTTTAATATTATTATTGATTATATAATGATATTATATAATTGGTTTAATTGTTTTTAAAAAATAGTGTACAAAAGTAAAAATAGTGCATACGGTTTTATAAACCTCGTATCTTTATCGTTTTAACTCCGTTTCAAGTGTTTCTTATGTCCACGGTTTTGTATTAAGAAAATCTATCAAAATATAATATTTATTATAACACCCCGTGTTTTCAAGTCATTGACGACATCGATAAATCCACAATGTACCTTTTGTATTGTACGTGTTTACTTTAAATCATAAAC